>JAUUTY010000723.1:0-237223 GCA_030979885.1 Lolium multiflorum
GTTCGTATCTAAAGCTATAGTGAGCCAGGAGTGCTAACAAAAAATATAAATCATCTAACCACTATGAATGCTCGCATGAGACGCAAAAGGATGCAACACGAGGACTTCGGAGGTCACCCATCCTGATACTGCTCTACAACTAGCTTAAGCAACCGGAGTTCAGTGGATCGGTTGGCTTTAGTGCTGGTATGATGCTGTCAGACGTGTGCCACACTCATTTTCCTTTATGCTTGCCCCTCCCGCACCTTATCTGCTCTATTTTGTACCATCCATCCCGCTTTTCCATCCCCACCACCGTTTCCCATAAGAAATAGCCGAGCACGAGTGCCCATAAAAAAATATCGTCGTAACTTCACTAGCCAGACGCAAAAAAAAAGGGATGCAACACGAGGACTTCCCCGGAGGTCACCCATCCTAGTACTACTCTCGCCCAAACACGCTTAACTTCGGAGTTCTGATGGGATCCGGTGCTTTAGTGCTGGTATGATCGCATCAGACATGTTATGCACTCATTTTCCTTTATGCTTGCCCCTCCCGCACCTTGCCTATTTTGTACCATGCCCATCCCGCTTTTCCATCCCCACCAGGAACTTCCACTCAAGGAAATAGCCGAACACGAGTGCCACTGTGTCTGGCTCATAACCATTTCCTTGAATGTGTGCAGCAGGATGCAAAAAGGGGATGCAGCTCACAGGGACTTCTCGGGAGGTCACCCATCCTAGTACTACTCTCGCCAAAGCACGCTTAACCCGGAGTTCGATGGGATCCAGGGTGTGTTGCCTGTGTGATCATCAAACATGTTATGCACTCAATGTTTTCCTTACAATAACACCTCCATATCTGCTCTATTTTTGTATATACCATGCCCATCCAGCTTTCCCATCCCACCGTTTCCCATCAAATAACCGAACAAAATTTCATAAAAAATGTCACGTCAGTAACACTATGAATGTAACATGAACCTTTGTATAAAAAAAAGGGATGCAACACGGGGACTTGGTCTGCATCCTAGTACTACTCTACGCCCAAGCACGCTTAACTTGAGTTGACTGGGATCCAGAGTTAACAATCTTCAGAATATGATCATCAAACATGTTCTTGCATCATTTTCTTATCTCTTACCCCTCCCCTTTCCTTCTCTTGCTCTTTACATATGTTGTCCAACTTTTCCATCCCCACCACCGTTTCCCATCAGAAATAGCCAAGCACGAGTGCCCATAAAAAAATATCCGTCGTAACTTCACTATGAATGTCGCCGCCAGACGCAAAAAAAGGGATGCAACACGAGGACTTCCAGGAGGTCACCCATCCTAGTACTACTCTCGCCCAAGCACGCTTAACTTCGGAGTTCTGAATGGGATCCGGTGCTTTAGTGCTAGTATGATCGCATCCGACATGTTATGCACTCATTTTCCTTTATGCTTGCCCCTCCCCGCACCTTGTCTGCTCTATTTTGTACCATGCCCATCCCGCTTTTCCATCCCCACCACCGTTGCCCATCAGAAATAGCCGAGCACAAGTGCATAAAAAAATATCATCGTAACTTCACTATGAATGTACTTGTGACCTCAAAAAAAAGGGATTTGGACTTCCCAGGAGGTCACCCATCCTAGTACTACTCTCGCCCAAGCACGCTTAACTTCGGAGTTCTGATGGGATACGGTGCTTTAGTGCTGGTATGATCGCATCCGACATGTTATGCACTCATTTTCCTTTATGTTTGCCCCTCCCGCACCTTGTCTGCTCTATTTTGTACCATGCCCATCCCGCTTTTCCATCCACACCACCGTTTCCCATCAGAAATAGCCGAGCACGAGTGCCCATAAAAACGTCGTAACTTCACTATGAATGTCGCCGCCAGACGCAAAAAAAAGGGATGCAACACGAGGACTTCCCAGGAGGCCACCCATCCTAGTACTACTCTCGCCCAAGCACGCTTAACTTCGGAGTTCTGATGGGATCTGGTGCTTTAGTGCTGGTATGATCGCATCCGACATGTTATGCACTCATTTTCCTTTATAACACCCCTCCCGCACCTTATGCCTCTATTTTGCCTGCATGCCCATCCCGCTTTTTCCATCCCTACCGTTTCCATAAATAGCCGAGAGCAAAAGTGCCCATAAAAATATCGTAGTAACTTCACTATGAATGTCGCCGCCAGACAAAAAGGGATGCAACACGAGGACTTCCCAGGAGGTCACCCATCCTAGTACTACTCTCGCCCAAGCACGCTTAACTTCGGAGTTCTGATGGGATCCAGTGCTTTAGTGCTGGTATGATCGCATCCGACATGTTATGCACTCATTTTCCTCCTTAACACCCCTCCCACCCTTGTCTGCTCTAGCACACTTACCCATGCCCATCTAAGCACCCACATTCCACACCGTTGCCATCGAAATAACCGAGCACGAGTGCCCATAAAAATATAAGTAAGCCAACTTCCCTATGAATCACTTGCGAGATGCAAGAGCATACGAGGACTTCGGGAGGTCACCATCCTAATGCCACCCTGCGCCCAAGCACGCTTAACTGGGTTACGATGGGATCCGGTGCTTTAGTGCTGGTATGATCGCATCCGACATGTTATGCACTCATTTTCCTTTATGCTTGCCCCTCCCGCACCTTGTCTGCTCTATTTTGTGCCATGCCCATCCCGCTTTTCCATCCCCACCACCGTTTCCCATCAGAAATAGCCGAGCACGAGTGCCCATAAAAAATATCGTCGTAACTTCACTATGAATGTCGCCGCCAGACGCAAAAAAGGGATGCAACACGAGGACTTCCCGGTCACCCATCCTAGTACTACTCTCGCCCAAACACCTTCGGAGTTTTGATGGGATCCGGTGCTTTAGTGCTGGGCTATGATCGCATCCGACATGTTATGCACTCATTTTCCTTTATGCTTGCCCCTCCCGCACCTTGTTTGCTCTATTTTGTACCATGCCCATCCCGCTTTTCCATCCCCACCACCGTTTCCCATCAGAAATAGCCGAGCACGAAAAAAACGTCGTAACTTCACTATGAATGTCGCCGCCAGACGCAAAAAAAAAGGATGCAACACGAGGACTTCCCAGGAGGTCACCCATCCTAGTACTCACCCAAGCACGCTTAACTTCGGAGTTCTGATGGGATCCGGTGCTTTAGTGCTGGTTATGATCGCATCCAACATGTTATGCACTCATTTTCCTTTATGCTTGCCCCTCCGCACCTTATCTTGCTCTATTTTGTACATACCCATCCCTTTCCATCCCACTTTCGTTTCCCATTAAACCAGCAGAGCTTTAGTGCCATAAAAAAATATCGTCGTAACTTCACTATGAATGTCGCCGCCAGACGCAAACATGAGGACTTCCCAGGAGGTCACCCATCCTAGTACTACTCTCGCCCAAGCACGCTAACTTCGGAGTTCTGATGGGATTCGGTGCTTTAGTGCTGGTATGATCGCATCCGACATGTTATGCACTCATTTTCCTTTATGCTTGCCCCTCCCGCACCTTGTCTGCTCTATTTTGTACCATGCCCATCCCGCTTTTCCATCCCCACCACCGTTTCCCATCAGCAATAGCCGAGCACGAGTGCCCATAAAAAAATATCGTCGTAACTTCACTATGAATGTCGCCGCCAGACGCAAAAAAAAAGGGATGCAACACGAGGACTTCCCGGGAGGTCTTCATCCTAGTACTACTCTGCCCAAGCACGCTTAACTTCGGAGTTCTGATGGGATCCGGTGCTTTAGTGCTGGTATGATCGCATCCGACATGTTATGCACTCATTTTCCTTTATGCTTGCCCCTCCCGCACCTTGTCTGCTCTATTTTGTACCAGGCCCATCCCGCTTTTCCATCCCCACCACCGTTTCCCATCAGAAATAGCCGAGCACGAGTGCCCATAAAAAAATATCGTCGTAACTTCACTATGAATGTAGCGCCGGATGCAAAAGAGAGCAACCACGAGGACTTCCCGAGTCACCATCCTGGCTCTCCTCGCCCAAACGCGCTTAACCCGGAGTTCGATGGGATCCGGTGCTTTAGTGCTGGTATGATCGCATCCGACATGTTATGCACTCATTTTCCTTTATGCTTGCCCTCCCGCACCTTGTCTGCTCTATTTTGTACCATGCCCATCCCGCTTTTCCATCCCCACCACCGTTTCCCATCAGAAATAGCCGAGCACGAGTGCCCATAAAAAATGTCGTCTTCTATGAATGTCGCCTTGAGCCGTAAGGGATGCAACAGGGACTTCCCAGGAGTCACCATCCTGGTACTACTCTCGCCCAAGCACGCTTAACTTCGGAGGTCTCCGGTGCTTTAGTGCTGGTATGATCGCATCCGACATGTTATGCACTCATTTTCCTTTATGCTTGCCCCTCCCGCACCTTATCTGCTCTATTTTGTACCATGCCCATCCCGCTTTTCCATCCCCACCAATTTCCCATCGAAATAGCCGACACGGTGCCCATAAAAAAATATCGTCGTAACTTCTATGAATGTCGCCGCCGAACGCAAAAGGGATGCAACGAGGACTTCCCGGGAAGTCACCATCCTAGTACTACTCTACTTCATACGCTTAACCGGAGTTCTGATGGGATCCGGTGCTTTAGTGCTGGTATGATCGCATCCGACATGTTATGCACTCATTTTCCTTTATGCTTGCCTCTCCCGCACCTTGTCTGCTCTATTTTGTACCATGCCCATCCCGCTTTTCCATCCCCACCACCGTTTCCCATCAGAAATAGCAGAGCACGAGTGCCCATAAAAAATCGTCGTAACTTACTATGAATGTATGTGACCAGCGCAAAAGGGATACCAACACGAGGACTTCCCGGGAGTCACCCATCCTGGTACTACTCTCGTTAAGCACGCTTAACTTCGGAGTTCTAATGGGATCCGGTGCTTTAGTGCTGGTATGATCGCATCCGACATGTTATGCACTCATTTTCCTTTATGCTTGCCCCTCCTGCACCTTGTCTGCTCTATTTTGTACCATGCCCATCCCGCTTTTCCATCCCCACCACCGTTTCCCATCAGAAATAGCCGAGCACGAGTGCCCATAAAAAATATCGTCGTAACACCTCACTGAGAATGTATCATGCAGACGCAAGGATGCAACGAGGACTTCCAGTCTGCCCATCCTAGTACTACTCATGAAGCACGCTTAACTTCGGAGTTCTGATGGGATCCGCTTTAGTGCTGGTATGATCGCATCCGACATGTTATGCACTCATTTTCCTTTATGCTTGCCCCTCCCGCACCTTATCTTTTGCTCTATTTTGTACCATGCCCATCCCGCTTTTCCATCCCACTTGCCGTTGCCCATCGAAATAGCCGAGCACGGGTGCCCATAAAAAAATATCGTTGTAACTTCACTATGAATGTCGCCCGCCAGATGCAAAAGGGATGCAACACGAGGACTTCCCAGGAGGTCACCATCCTAGTACTACCCTCGCCCAAGCACGCTTAACTTCGGAGTCCTGATGGGCCGGTGCTTTAGTGCTGGTATGATCGCATCCGACATGTTATGCACTCATTTTCCTTTATGCTTGCCCCTCCCGCACCTTATCTGCTCTATTTTGTACCATGCCCATCCCGCTTTTCCATCCCCACCACCGTTTCCCATCAGAAATAGCCGAGCACGAGTGCCCATAAAAAAATATCGTCATAACTTCACCATGAATGTCTACTTGAGACAAAAAAAAAAGGGATGCAACACGAGGACTTCCCAGGAGGTCACCCATCCTAGTACTACTCTCGCCCAAGCCCGCTTAACTTCGGAGTCTGATGGGATCCGGTGCTTTAGTGCTAGTATGATCGCATCCGACATGTTATGCACTCATTTTCCTTTATGCTTGCCCCTCCCGCACCTTGTATGCTCTTTTTGTACCATGCCCATCCCGCTTTTCCATCCCCACCACCGTTTCCCATCAGAAATAGCCGAGCACGAGTGCCCATAAAAAAACATCGTCGTAACTTCACTATGAATGTCGCCGCCAGACGCAAAAAAAAGGGATGCAACACGAGGACTTCCCAGGAGGTCACCCATCCTAGTACTACTCTCGCCCAAACACGCTTAACTTCGGAGTTCTGATGGGATCCGGTGCTTTAGTGCTAGTATGATCGCATCCAACATGTTATGCACTCATTTTCCTTTATGCTTGCCCCTCCCGCACCTTATCTGCTCTATTTTGTACCATGCCCATCCCGCTTTTCCATCCCCACCACCGTTTCCCATCAGAAATAGCCGAGCACGAGTGCCCATAAAAAATATCGTCGTAACTTCACTATGAATGTCGCCGCCAGACGCAAAAAAAAGGGATGCAACACGAGGACTTCCCAGGAGGCCACCTGTGTACTACTCTCACTTCGCACATGTGAGTTCTGTGGATCCGGTGCTTTAGTCTTTGGTGTGATCGCATCCGACATGTTATGCACTCATTTTCCTTTATGCTTGCCCCTCCCGCACCTTATCTGCTCTATTTTGTACCATGCCCATCCCGCTTTTCCATCCCCACCACCGTTTCCCATCAGAAATAACCGAGCACGAGTGCCCATAAAAAAATATCGTCGTAACTTCACTATGAATGTCGCCGCCAGACACAATGCAACACGAGGACTTCCCAGGAGGTCACCATCCTAGTACTACTCTCGCCCAAGCACGCTTAACTTCGGAGTTCTGATGGGATCCGGTGCTTTAGTGCTGGTATGATCACATCCGACATGTTATGCACTCATTTTCCTTTATGCTTGCCCCTCCCGCACCTTGTCTGCTCTATTTTGTACCATGCCCATCCCACTTTCCATCCCCACCACCGTTGCCCATCAGAAATAGCCGAGCAC
Organism: Lolium multiflorum; assembly: GCA_030979885.1. Lineage (NCBI taxonomy): Eukaryota > Viridiplantae > Streptophyta > Magnoliopsida > Poales > Poaceae > Lolium > Lolium multiflorum. Next base: position 6,833 of record JAUUTY010000723.1, read on the forward strand.
GAGTGCCCATAAAAAAATATCGTCGTAACTTCACTATGAATGTCGCCGCCAGATGCAAAAAAAGGGATGCAACACGAGGACTTCCCAGGAGGTCACCCATCCTAGTACTACTCTCGCCCAAGCACGCTTAACTCCGGAGTTCTGATGGGATCCCTCTAGTGCTGGTATGATCGCATCCGACATGTTATGCACTCATTTTCCTTTATGCTTGCCCCTCCCGCCCCTTGTCTGCTCTATTTTGTACCATGCCCATCCCGCTTTTCCATCCCCACCACCGTTTCCCATCAAAAATAGCCGAGCACGAGTGCCCATAAAAAAATATCGTCGTAACTTCACTAATGTCGCCGCAAAAAAAAAGGGATGCAACACGGGGACTTCCCGGGAGGTCACCCATCCTAGTACTACTCTCGCCCAAGCACGCTTAACTTCGGGTTCTGATGGGATCCGGTGCTTTAGTGCTGGTATGATCGCATCAGACATGTTATGCACTCATTTCCTTCTTGCCCCTCCATACCTTATGCCATATTTTGTACTGTGCATCCTTTTTCCATCCCCGCACCGTTTCCCATCGAGAAATAGCCCGACACAGTGCCCATAAAAAATAACAGTGTCTTTCACTATGAATGTATGCCGCCCAGACTGTAAAAAAGGGATGCAACACGAGGACTTCCCGGGAGGTCACCCATCTAGTACTACTCGCCCAACGCCGCTTAGAGTTCTGATGGGATCCGGTGCTTTAGTGCTGGTATGATCACATCCGACATGTTATGCACTCATTTTCCTTTATGCTTGCCCCTCCCGCACCTTGTCTGCTCTATTTTGTACCATGCCCATCCCGCTTTTCCATCCCCACCACCGTTTCCCACAGAAATAGCCGAGCACGAGTGCCCATAAAAAATATCGTCGTAACTTCACTATGAATGTCGCCGCCAGACGCAAAAAAAAAAGGGATGCAACACGAGGACTTCCCCGGAGGTCACCCATCCTAGTACTACTCTCGCCCAAGCACGCTTAACTTCGGAGTTCTGATGGGATCCGGTGCTTTAATGCTGGTATGATCGCATCCGACATGTTATGCACTCATTTTCCTTTATGCTTGCCCCTCCCGCACCTTATCTGCTCTATTTTGTACCATGCCCATCCCGCTTTTCCATCCCCACCACCGTTGCCCATCAGAAATAGCCGAGCACGAGTGCCCATAAAAAAATATCGTCGTAACTTCACTATGAATGTCGCCTCCAGATAAGGGATGCAACACGAGGACTTCCCAGGAGGTCACCCATCCTAGTACTACTCTCGCCCAAGCAAGCTTAACTTCGGAGTTCTGATGGGATCCGGTGCTTTAGTGCTGGTATGATCGCATCAAACATGTTATGCACTCATTTTCCTTTATGCTTGCCCTCCCGCACCTTATGCAACTCTATTTTGTACATACCCATCCTTTTCATCCCACTTACCGTTTCCCCACCAGGAAATAGCAGAGCACAGTGCCCATAAAAAATATGTTGTGCTTACTATGAATGTAAGCATAAGACATAAAAAAAGGGATGCAACACGAGGACTTCCCGGAGGTCACCCATCCCTGAGCCTCCCACTCTTTCCTTCTTAACTTCGAAGTTCTGATGGGATCCGGTGCTTTAGTGCTAGTATGATCGCATCCGACATGTTATGCCTCATTTCCTTGCTTGCCCCTCCCCGCACCTTGTGTCACTGCTCTATTTTACTTCATGCCCATCCGCTTTTCCATCCCTTACCGTTTCCCATCGAAATAGCCGTGCAGTGCCCATAAAAAATATCGTCGTAACTTCACTATGAATGTCGCCGCCAGACGCAAAAAAAAAGGATGCAACACGAGGACTTCCCAGGAGGTCACCCATCCTAGTACTACTCTCGCCCAAGCACGCTTAACTTCGGAGTTATGATGGGATCCGGTGCTTTAGTGCTGGTATGATCGCATCCGACATGTTATGCACTCATTTTCCTTTATGCTTGCCCCTCCCGCACCTTATCTGCTCTATTTTGTACCATGCCCATCCCGCTTTTCCATCCCACCACCGTTTCCCATCAGAAATAGCCGAGCACGAGTGCCCATAAAAAATATCGTCGTAACTTCACTATGAATGTCGCCGCCAGACGCAAAAAATAAAGGGATGCAACACGAGGACTTCCCAGGAGGTCACCCATCCTAGTACTACTCTCGCCCAAGCACGCTTAACTTCGGAGTTCTGATGGGATCCGGTGCTTTAGTGCTGGTATGATCGCATCCGACATATTGTATCAATTTTTTTCCTTTATACTTGCCCCACCTCCGCTTTTATACGCTCCTATTTTGTACATGCCCATCCCGGCTTTCCATCCCCTTCCACCGTTGCCCATCGAGAAATAGCCGAGCACGGGTGTAAAAAATATCGTCGTAACTTCACTATGAATGTTGCCGCCGCCAGATGCAAAAAAAAGGGATGCAACACGAGGACTTCCAGGAGGTCACCCATCCTAGTACTACCCTCGCCCAAGCACGCTTAACTTCGGAGTTCTGATGGGATCCGGTGCTTTAGTGCTGGTATGATCGCATCCGACATGTTATGCACTCATTTCCTTTATGCTTGCCCCTCCCGCACCTTGTCTGCTCTATTTTGTACCATGCCCATCCCGCTTTTCCATCCCCACCACCGTTTCCCATGAAATAATGAGCACGAGTGCCCGCCAAAATATCGTAGTAACTTCCACTATAGATGTCGCATGACATAAAGGATGCAACGAGGACTTGGGGAGGTCACCATCCTAGTACAACTCTACTTCAAGCACGCTTAACTTAGGAGTTACGTGGGATCCGGTGCTTTAGTCTTTGGTATGATCGCATCCGACATGTTATGCACTCATTTTCCTTTATGCTTGCCCCTCCGCACCTTGTCTGCTCTATGCTTGCCCACCATACCCATCCGCTTTTCCTCCCACCTTCCGTTTCCCATCGGGAAATAGCCGAGCACGTGCCCATAAAAAAATATCGTCGTAACTTCACTATGAATGTCGCCACAGACGCAAAAAAAAGGGATGCAACAAGAGGACTTCCCGGGGAAGTCTACATCCCTGGTGTCTCTCGCCCAAGCAACAACCGGAGTTCTGATGGGATAGATTGCTTTAGTGCTGGTATGATCGCATCCGACATGTTATGCACTCATTTTCCTTTATGCTTGCCCTCCCGCACCTTGTCTGCTCTATTTTGTACCATGCCCATCCCGCTTTTCCATCCCCACCACCGTTTCCCATCAGAAATAGCCGAGCACGAGTGCCCATAAAAAAATATCGTCGTAACTTCACTATGAATGTCGCATGGAGCATAAGGATGCAACAAGGGACTTCCCGGAGGTCACCCATCCCTGCATTTTCTCTCGCCCAAGCACGCTTAACTTCGGGTTCTGATGGGATCCGGTGCTTTAGTGCTGGTATGATCGCATCGGACATGTTATGCACTCATTTTCCTTTATGCTTGCCCCTCCCGCACCTTATCTGCTCTATTTTGTACCATGCCCATCCCGCTTTTCCATCCCACCCCGTTTCCCATCAGAAATAGCCGAACACAGTGCCATAAAAAAAATATAAGTAAGTAACTTCACTGAATGTCGCAGTTGGAGACGCAAAAAGGAACACGAGGACTTCCCAGGAGGTCACCCATCCTAGTACTACTCTCGCCCAAGCACGCTTAACTTCGGAGTTCTGATGGGATCCGGTGCTTTAGTGCTGGTATGATCGCATCCAACATGTTATGCACTCATTTTCCTTTATGCTTGCCCCTCCCGCACCTTGTCTGCTCTATTTTGTACCATGCCCATCCCGCTTTTCCATCCCCACCACCGTTGCCCATCAGAAATAACCGAGCACGAGTGCCCATAAAAAAATATCGTCGTAACTTCACTATGAATGTCGCCGCCAGACGCAAAAAAAAAGGGATGCAACACGAGGACTTCCCCGGAGGTCACCCATCCTAGTACTACTCTCGCCCAAGCACGATTAACTTCGGAGTTCTGATGGGATCTGGTGCTTTAGTGCTGGTATGATCGCATCCGACATGTTATGCACTCATTTTCCTTTATGCTTGCCCCTCCCGCACCTTATCTGCCTATTTTGTACCATGCCCATCCCGCTTTTCCATCCCCCCCACCGTTTCCCATCAGAAATAGCCGAGCACGAGTGCCCTAAAAAATATCGTCGTAACTTCACTATGAATGTCGCCGTCAGACGCAAAAAAGGGATGCAACACGATCCCAGGAGGTCAACCATCCTAGTACTACTCTCGCCCAAGCACGCTTAACTTCGGAGTTCTGATGGGATCCGTTGCTTTAGTGCTGGTATGATCGCATCCGACATGTTATGCACTCATTTTCCTTTATGCTTGCCCCTCCCGCACCTTGTCTGCTCTATTTTGTACCATGCCCATCCCGCTTTTCCATCCCCACCACCGTTTCCCATCGGAAATAGCCGGAGTGCCCATAAAAAAATATCGTCGTAACTTCACTATGAATGTCGCCGTCAGACGCAAAAAAAAGGGATGCAACACGAGGACTTCCCAGGAGGTCACCCATCCTAGTACTACTCTCGCCCAAGCACGCTTAACTTCGGAGTCCTGATGGGATCCGGTGCTTTAGTGCTGGTATGATCGCATCCGACATGTTATGCACTCATTTTCCTTTATGCTTGCCCCTCCCCTATTTTGTACCATGCCCATCCCGCTTTTCCATCCCGCCCACCGTTGCCCATCGAGGAAGCCAGCCGAGCAATTGCAAAAAAATATCGTCGTAACTTCACTATGAATGTCGCCGCCAGATGCAAAAAAAGGGATGCAACACGAGGACTTCCCAGGAGGTCACCCATCCTAGTACTACTCTCGCCCAAGCACGATTAACTTCGGAGTTCTGATGGGATCCGGTGCTTTAGTGCTGGTATGATCGCATCCGACATGTTATGCACTCATTTTCCTTTATGCTTGCGCCTCCCGCACCTTGTCTGCTCTATTTTGTACCATGCCCATCCCGCTTTTCCATCCCCATCACCGTTTCCCATCAGAAATAGCCGAGCACGAGTGCCCATAAAAAATATCGTAACTTCACCATGAATGTCGCCGTCAGACGCAAAAAAGGGATGCAACACGAGGACTTCCCAGGAGGTCACCCATCCTAGTACTACTCTCGCCCAAACACGCTTAACTTCGGAGTTCTGATGGGATCCGGTGCTTTAGTGCTGGTATGATCGCATCGGACATGTTATGCACTCATTTTCCTTTATGCTTGCCCCTCCCGCTCATGCTCCTATTTTGTACCATGCCCATCCCGCTTTTCCATCCCCACCACCGTTTCCCATCAAAATAGCCGACACAGTGCCAAAAACTCATGGTGTCTTCACTATGAATGTCGCCGCCGGACGCAAAAAAATGGATGTAACACGAGGACTTCCGGTGCCATCCCTGATACTCTGCAGCCCAAGCACGCTTAACCCGAGTTCGAGTGGGATCGGTGCTTTAGTGCGGGTATGATCGCATCCGACATGTTATGCACTCATTTTCCTTTATGCTTGCCCCTCCCGCACCTTATCTCTCTATTTTGTACCATGCCCATCCCGCTTTTCCATCCCCACCACCGTTTCCCATCGAGAAATAGCCGAGCACGGTGCCCCGCAAAAAAATATAAACCGTAACTTACTATGAATGTCGCACTTGGGCCCCTTAAAAAAAAAAAGGGATGCAACGAGGGACTTCCGGGAGGTCACCCATCCTAGTGCTACTCTCGCAGAAAAGAAGCACGCTTAACCCGGAGTTACGATGGGATCCGGTGCTTTAGTGCTGGTATGATCGCATCCGACATGTTATGCACTCATTTTCCTTTATGCTTGCCTCTCCCGCACCTTGTCTGCTCTATTTTGTACCATCCCACTTTTCCATCCCCACCACCGTTTCCCATCAGAAATAGCCGAGCACGAGTGCCCATAAAAAAATATCGGCGTAACTTCACTATGAATGTCGCCGTCAGACGCAAAAAAGGGATGCAACACGAGGACTTCCCGGGAGGTCACCCATCCTAGTACTACTCTCGCCCAAGCACGCTTAACTTCGGAGTTCTGATCCGATGCTTTAGTGCTGGTATGATCGCATCCGACATGTTATGCACTCATTTTCCTTTATGCTTGCCCCTCCGCACCTTGTCTGCTCTCTTTGTGCTGCCATCCCGCTTTTCCATCTACCGTTTCCATCAAAAATAGCCGAGAGCACAGTGCCCATAAAAATATAGAGTCGTAACTTCACTATGAATGTCGCCATGGGCGCAAAAAAAGGGATGCAACACGGGGACTTCCCAGGAGGTCACCCATCCACAAACCACTACTCTACCTTATAGCAGCAACCGGAGTTCGATGGGATCCGGTGGCACAGTGCGATCATGATCGCATACGACATGTGCTCCTCATTTTCCTTTATGCTTACCCCTCCACACCTTATACGCTCTATTTTGTACCATACTTATCCCGCTTTTCCATCCCCACCACCCCATCAGAAATAGCCGAGCACGAGTGCCCATAAAAAATATCGTCGTAACTTCACTGAATGTCGCGCGAGCCCTTAAAAAAAGGGATGCAACAGGGACTTCCCGGAGTCCACCCATCCTACGTACTACTCTCGCCAAACGCTTAACCGGGTTCGATGGGATCCGGTGCTTTTGTGCTGGTATGATGCATCCGACATGTTATGCCTCATTTTCCTTTATGTACCCCTCCACACCTTATACCCTTTCTATTTTGCCTGTACCCATCCCGCTTTTCCATCCCCACCACCGTTGCCCATCAGAAATAGCCGAGCACGAGTGCCCATAAAAAAATATCGTCGTAACTTCACTATGCCGCGCCGGATGCAAAAGGGATGCAACACGAGGACTTCAGGGAGGTCACCCATCCTGATACTACCGTCGCCCAAGCACGCTTAACTTCGGAGTTATGATGGGATCCGGTGCTTTAGTGCTGGTATGATCGCATCCGACATGTTATGCACTCATTTTCCTTTATGCTTGCCCCTCCCGCACCTTATCTGCTCTATTTTGTACCATGCCCATCCCGCTTTTCCATCCCCACCACCGTTTCCCATCAGAAATAGCCGAGCACGAGTGCCCATAAAAAAATATCGTCGTAACTTCACTATGAACGTCACCAGACATAAAAAAAAGGGATACAACACGAGGACTTCCAGGGAGATTACCCTTCCATGCCACTCTCGCCCAAGCAACCCAGCAGTCTGATGGGATCCGGTGCTTTAGTGCTGGTATGATCGCATTCGACATGTTATGCACTCATTTTCCTTTCTCCCGCCCCTTGTCTGCTCTATTTTGTACCATGCCCATCCCGCTTTTCCATCCCCACCACCGTTTCCCATATAGCCGAGCACGGTGCCCATAAAAATATAGTCGTAACTTCACTATGAATATAGCCGCCAGGACGCAAGGGATGCAACAGGGACTTCCCGGAAGTCCACCCATCCTGTTACTACTCTCATGAAGCAACGCTTAACCAGGTTGATGGGATCAGTGCTTTAGTCTTGGTGATCGCATCGACATGTTATGCCTCCATTTTCCCTTTATGCTTGCCCTCCACCCCGCCATGCTCTGGCCTTCATTACCATCCCGCTTTTCCCATCCCCACCGTTTCCCGCCAGTAGCCGAGCACGAGTGCATAAAAAAATATCGTAAGTAACTTCACTATGAATGTGTACGCCCGCAGACATAAAAAAAAGGAGGTACAACAAGGGGACTTCCCGGAAGAGTCTGCATCCCTAGTACTACTCTATTAAAGCACGCAATTCGGGTTCTCGGTGGGATCCGATTGCTTTAGTCTTTGGTGATGCATCCGACATATTATGCCTCATTTTCCTTTATCTTTGGCCCCTCCCGCTTTGTATCACATCTATGCTATACCATGCCATCCCTTTCCATCCCCACCGTTGCCATCAGAAATAGCCGAGCACGAGTGCCCATAAAAAAATATCGTCGTAACTTCACTATGAATGTCAGCCGCCAGATGCAAAAAAAGGGATGCAACACGAGGACTTCCCAGGAGGTCACCCATCCTAGTACTACCCTGGCAAACACGCTTCCAACCCGGAGTTCGGTGGGATCCGGTGCTTTAATGCTGGTGCATTCGACATGTTATGCACTCATTTTCCTTTATGCTTGCCCCTCCCGCTCTGCCTGCCTCTATTTTGTACCTTGCCCATCCCACTTTTCCATCCCTACCGTTTCCCATGAAATGACCGAGCACGTGCCACACAAAATATGTCATCCTTACTATGAATGTAGCATGTTTTAAAAAAAAGGGATGCAACACGAGGACTTCCCCGGAGGTCACCCATCCTAGTACTACTCTCGCCCAAGCACGCTTAACTTCGGAGTTCTGATGGGATCCGATGGCTTTAGTGCTGGTATGATCGCATTCGACATGTTATGCACTCATTTTCCTTTATGCTTGCCCCTCCCGCACCTTATCTGCTCTATTTTGTACCTTACTTATCCCAGCCTTTCATCCCCACCACCGTTTCCCATCAGAAATAGCCGAGCACGAGTGCCCCATAAAAAAATATAAATTCGTAACCACTGTGAATGTCACTGCTCTTATGAACATAAAAAAAAAGGGATGCAACAGGACTTCCAGTCACCCATCCTAGTACTACTCTCGCCCAGGCACGCTTAACTTCGGAGGATTCGGTGCTTTAGTGCTGGTATGATCGCATCCGACATGTTATGCACTCATTTCCTTTATCTTGCCCTCTAACACCTGCATACTCTCTTTTGTACCATGCTATCCCCACTTTCCATCCCCTTCACAATTCCCATCCGAGAAATTAGCCGAGCACAGTGCCCATATAAAATATAATTAATAACCACTATGAATGTAAGCATGGACCGCAAAAAAGGGATGCAGCCGGACTTCCAGGGAGGTCACCCATCCTAGTACTACTCTCGCCCAAGCACGCTTACTTCGGAGTTCTGATGGGATCCGGTGCTTTAGTGCTGGTATGATCGCATCAGGTATGTTATGCACTCATTTTCCTTTATGCTTGCCCCTCCCGCACCTTGTTTGCTCTATTTTGTACCATGCCCATCCCGCTTTTCCATCCCCACCGTTTCCATCAGAAATAATGAGCAGTGCCCATAAAAATATCGTACGTAACTTCCTATGAATGCCATGCGACGCAAGGGATGCATACGAGGACTTCCCGAAGTCACCCATCCTAGTACTACTCTAATAACACGCTTAACCGGATTCGATGGGATCCGGTGCTTTAGTGCTGGTATGATCGCATCCAACATGTTATGCACTCATTTTCCTTTATGCTTGCCCCTCCCACACCTTGTCTGCTCTATTTTGTACCATGCCCATCCCGCTTTTCCATCCCCACCACCGTTTCCCATCAGAAATAGCCGAACACGAGTGCCCATAAAAAAATATCGTCGTAACTTATGTCGCCGCCAGAATAAGGGATGCAACACGAGGACTTCCGGAGGTCACCCATCCTATTTTCTCTGCTTAACACAGGTCCTTCGGAGTTCTGATGGGATCCAGTGCTTTAGTGCTGGTATGATCGCATCCGACATGTTATGCACTCATTTTCCTTTATGCTTGCCCCTCCCGCACCTTATCTGCTCTATTTTGTACCATGCCCATCCCGCTTTTCCATCCCCCCCACCGTTTCCCATGGAAATAGCCGAGCAAAGGTGCGCAAAAAATATCGTCGTAACTTCACTATGAATGCTTAAGCATGACCTTAAAGGGATGCAACACGGGACTTCCCGAGGAGGTCACCCATCCTAAAATGCTACTCTCGCCAAACACGCTTACTTCGGATCTGATGGGATCCGGTGCTTTAGTGCTGGTATGATCACATCCGACATGTTATGCACTCATTTGCTTGCCCCTCCCGCACCTTGTCTGCTCTATTTTGTACCATGCCCCCGCTTTTCCATCCCCACCACCGTTTCCCATAAGAAATAGCCGCACATAAAAAAATATCGTCGTAACTTCACTATGAATCTCGCCGCCAAGCATAAAAGGGATGCAACACGGACTTCCCAGGAGTCACCATCCTGATACTACTCTCGTAACAACAACCGGGTTGATGGGATCCGGTGCTTGTCTTTGACTATGTCCTTATCCGACATGTTATGCACTCATTTTCCTTTATGCTTGCCCCGCACCTTATCTGCTCTATTTTGTACCATGCCCATCCCGCTTTTCCATCCCCACCACCGTTTCCCATCGGAAATAGCCGAGCAGTGCCCATAAAAAAATATAAGTAAATAACTTCTATGAGCTCCATGTGAACATAAAAAAGGGATGCAACAAAGGACTTCAGGAAGTCACCCATCCTGTTACTACTCTAACCCAAAGCACGCCTTAACCAGATTACAGTGGATCCGGTGCTTTAGTGCTGGTATGATCGCATCCGACATGTTATGCACTCATTTTCTTTTATGCTTGCCCCTCCCGCACCTTGTCTGCTCTATTTTGTACCATGCCCATCCCGCTTTTCCATCCCCACCACCGTTTCCCATCAGAAATAGCCGAGCACGAGTGCCCATAAAAAATATCGTCGTAACTTCACTATGAATGTCGCCGCCAGACGCAAAAAAAAGGGATGCAACACGAGGACTTCCCAGGAGGTCACCCATCCTAGTACTACTCTCGCCCAAGCACGATTAACTTCGGAGTTCTGATGGGATCCGGTGCTTTAGTGCTGGTATGATCGCATCAGACATGTTATGCACTCATTTTCTTTTATGCTTGGCCTCCCGCACCTTGTCTGCTCTATTTTGTACCATACCCATCCCGCTTTTCCATCCCCGCACCGTTTCCATCAAATAATGGCTCACAGTGCCCATAAAAAATATCAGTGTTAACTTCACTATGAATGCCCGCAGACCCAAAAAAAAAAAAGGGATGCAACACGAGGACTCCCAGGAGGTCACCCATCCTAGTACTACTCTACTCGCCCAAACACGCTTAACCAGATTCTGATGGGATCCAGTGCTTTAGTGCTGGTATGATCACATCCGACATGTTATGCACTCATTTTCCTTTATGCTTGCCCCTCCCGCACCTTGTCTGCTCTATTTTGTACCATGCCCATCCCGCGTTTCCATCCCCAAATAACCGAGCACGAGTGCCCATAAAAAAATATCGTCGTAACTTCACTATGAATGTCGCCGCCAGACGCAAAAAAAAAATGGATGCAACACGAGGACTTCCCAGGAGGTCACCCATCCTAGTACTACTCTCGCCCAAGCACGCTTAACTTCGGAGTTCTGATGGGATCCGGTGCTTTAGTGCTGGTATGATCGCATCCAACATGTTATGCACTCATTTTCCTTTATGCTTGCCCCTCCCGCACCTTGTCTGCTCTATTTTGTACCATGCCCATCCTGCCATCCCCACCACCGTTTCCCATCAGAAATAGCCGAGCAAGAGTGCCCATAAAAAAATATCGTCATAACCACTATGAATGTCGCCGTCAGACGCAAAAAAAGGGATGCAACCGAGGACTTCCCAGGAGGTCACCCATCCTAGTACTACTCTCCTTCCAAACACGCTTAACCCGGAGTTCGATGGGATCCGGTGCTTTAGATACAGTATGATCGCATCCGACATATGTTATGCACTCATTTTCCTTTATGCTTGCCCCTCCCGCACCTTGCCTGTTTTGTACCATACATCCCTTTTCCATCCCACCACCGTTTCCCATCAAAAATGAGCACGAGTGCCCATAAAAAATATCGTCGTAACTTCACTATGAAGTCGCCGTCAGACGCAAAAAAGGGATGCAACACGAGGACTTCCCGGGAGGTCCTGTCCTAAACACTATATAACCCAAGCACGCTTCGGAGTTCTGATGGGATCCAGTGCTTTAGTGCTGGTATGATCGCATCCGACATGTTATGCACTCATTTTCCTTTATGCTTGCCCCTCCCGCACCTTGTCTGCTCTATTTTGTACCATACCCATCCCGCTTTTCCATCCCCACCACCGTTTCCCATCAGAAATAGCCGAGCACGAGTGCCCATAAAAAAATATCGTCGTAACTTCACTATGAATGTCGCCGCCAAAAAAAAGGGATGCAACACGAGGACTTCCCAGGAGGTCACCCATCCTAGTACTACTCTCGCCCAAGCACGCTTAACTTCGGAGTCCTGATGGGATCCGGTGCTTTAGTGCTGGTATGATCGCATCCGACATGTTATGCACTCATTTTCCTTTATGCTTGCCCTCCAGCACCTTATACTTCTTTGTACCATACCCATCCCTTTTCCATCCCCACCACCGGTACCCATAAAATAGCACAGGCACAGTGCCCATAAAAAAATATCGTCGTAACCATATGAATGTCGCCGCCGGATAAGGGATGCATGGGGACTTCCCGGGGAGGTCGCCATCCTAGTACTACCCTGCTTAAACACGCTTAACCGGAGTTCGATGGGATCCGGTGCTTTAGTGCTGGTATGATCGCATCCGACATGTTATGCACTCATTTTCCTTTATGCTTGCCCTCCGCACCTTATCACGCTCTGTTTTGCTTCTGTACCCATCCTTTTCCATCCCCACCGTTTCCCCATCAGAAATAATGACACAGTGCCCTCTAAAAAATATAAATGTAACTTCTTTATTAATGCTCTTATTACATGGACCCGCAAAAAAAAGAGGATGCAACAGAGACTTCCAGGAAGTCTGCCATCCTAGTACTACTCTGCTTCAAACAACAACAAAGATTCAGTGGGATCCGATTGGCTTTAGTGCTGGTATGATCACATCCGACATGTTATGCACTCATTTTTTATGCTTGCCCCTCCCACACCTTGTCTGCTCTATTTTGTACCATGCCCATCCCGCTTTTCCATCCCACCTTACCGTTTCCCTTAGAAATAGCAGAACACAGTGCCATAAAAAATATAATCCAATAACTTCCTATGAATGCTCACAGCATAGAGCATAAGAACACGAGGACTTCCCAGGAGGTCACCCATCCTAGTACTACTCTCGCCCAAGCACGCTTAACTTCGGAGTTCTGATGGGATCCGGTGCTTTAGTGCTGGTATGATCGCATCAGACATGTTATGCACTCATTTTCCTTTATGCTTGCCCCTCCCGCACCTTATCTGCTCTATTTTGTACCATGCCCATCCCCTTTTCCATCCCACCACCGTTTCCCATCCAAATAGCGAGCAGTGCCATAAAAAATATAAGTCGTACTTCATGAATGCAGCAGGCATAAAGAGTGCAACACGAGACTTCGAGTCACCATCCTAAGTACTACTCTACTTCAACCGCTTCTTAGGATTACGATGGATCCAGTGCTTTGTGCTGAATGTGATCGCATCCGACATGTTGTACCTCATTTCACTGTGCTTTGCCCTCCACTTTTTATGTGCTCTATTTTTTGTACCATCTTGCATCCGCTTTCATCCCACCACATTTATAAACAGCCGAGCACAGTGCTGCAAAAAAATGTCGTCAATAACTTCACTATAGATACGCCATATAGATAAAGATCTGCTCTGAGGACTTCCCGGGAGGTCACCCATCCTAGTCTCTCTGTAAACAAAGCATGGAGTTCTGATGATGGGATCGTTAACAGTGCTGGTATGATCATCCAACATGTTATGCACTCATTTTCCTTTATGCTTGCCCCTCCCGCACTTTGTTCTATTTTGTACCATGCCCATCCCGCTTTTCCATCCCCACCACCGTTGCCCCTGAGAAGCCGCCCGAACATGAGGCCTTTATAAAAAAATATCGTCGTGATAACTTCTTCCTGAATGCCACTTGTGGTGCAAAAGGATGCCACGAGGGGACTTACAGGAGGTCACCCGTCCTGGTACTACTCTGTTTAACGCGATTAACCCGGAGTTCTGATGGGATCCGGTGCTTTAGTGATGATGTCGACATGTTGTACTCATTTCCTTTATGCTTGCCTCCCCTTTCCTGCTCTTGCTCTATTTTGCCTTTCTTACTATCCACTTTTATCCACACATTTCCAGCAAATAGCCGAGCACGGTGCCCATAAAATATCGTCGTAACTTCACTATGAATGTCGCCGCCAGACGCAAAAAGGATACAACACGAGGACTTCCAGTCTGCATCCTGGTACTACTCTACTTAGCACGCTTAACCGGAGTTCTGATGGGATCCGGTGCTTTAGTGCTGGTATGATCGCATTCGACATGTTATGCACTCATTTTCCTTATGCTTGCCCTCCACGCTGTATACTTGTCTATTTTGTACCACTGCCTTACGCTTTTCCCATCCCCACACGTTTCCCATGAGAAACAACTTAAAGGCATTTATAAAAAATATCGTCGTAACTTCACTATGAATGTAGCCTTGAGCCTTAAAAGATGCAACACGAGACCGGAGGTCACCATCTGTTCCACTCTCGCTTAATAGCAACGAGTTACGATGGGATCAGGTCATGAATGCAGTGTGATCGCATCAAACCATGTGTGCTCATTTTCTTTTATGCCCCTCCGCACCCTTATCTGCTCTATTTTGTACCATGCCCATCCCGCTTTTCCATCCCCACCATCACCAATAGCCGAGCACGAGTGCCCATAAAAAATATCGTCGTAACTTCACTATAAATGCGCCAGACGCAAAAAAAAAGGATGCAACACGAGGACTTCCCGGGAGGTCCACCCATCCTAGAAGCTACTCTACGCCATGCAGTTAACCCCTGATGGGATCCGGTGCTTTAGTGCTGGTATGATCGCATCCGACATGTTATGCACTCATTTTCCTTTATGCTTGCCCCTCCCTGTCTGCTCTATTTTGTACCATGCCTCCCGCTTTTCTCCCCACACGTTTCCCATCAAAATAGCCGAAAACACGTTACTATAAAAATAATATTATAACTTCACTATGAATGCTCTTACATGAGACGCAAAAAAGGGATCAACACGAGGACTTCAGAGTCCTTACCTCTAGTACTACTCTACGCAAACACGCTTAACTGAGTTGATGGGATCCGGTGCTTTGATCACGTGTGATCATCAAAACATGTGCCACTCATTTTCCTTTATGTACCCCCTCCACTTACATATCTTGCTCTATTTGTACATACCCATCCAACTTTCCATCCCACCCGTTTCCATAAATAGCACGAGCAAGGTGTAGCAAAAATATGGTAGTAACTTCATATATGAATGTAACATGAGACATAAAAAAATGGACTACAACATGAGAACTGGGAGGTCACCTGTCCTAATTTCTCTCGCCAAACCTTCTTGCCCGGATTCTACGGTCGTGGATCCCGGTGCTTTAGTCTGAGGCATGATGCCATCAAAACATGTTGTACTCCATTTCTTATCTTGCCCTCCCGCACCTTGCTCCTTTGTACCATACCCATCCACTTTTTCATACACCCGTTTCCATGAAATAATGACAGTGCCATAAAAAAATATCGTTGCTTCACTATGAATGTCGCATGAGACAACAAAAAAGGGATGCTCACAGACTTCCCGGAGGTCACCCATCCTAATTTTCACTCTGCCCAGCAGTAACCCGGAGTTTGATGGGATCGGTGGCACTAGTGCTTTAGTGTGATGCGTCACGACATATTATACTCATTTCCTTTATACTTTCTTGCCCTCGCACCTTGTCTGCCTCTATTTGTACAAGCCTGCCCATCCAGCTTTTCCATCTACACGTTTCCATCCAAATGACACAGTGCCCATAAAAAAACTATAGTGTAACTTCACTATGAATGCTGCCGCCAGACGCAAGGATCGCACGAGATTTAGGGAGGTCACCATCCTATTACTACTCTGCAGCCCAAACACGCTTAACCGGAGTTCGGTGTGGGATCAGGTGCTTTCAATCCCAGTATGATGCATCGACATATTACATGTTTTCATGTACCCTCCGCACCTTGTCTGCTGTTTGTACCATGCCCATCCCACTTTTCCATCCCCACCACCGTTTCCATCCAAATAACCGAGCACGAGTGCCCATAAAAAATATCGTCGTAACTTCACCATGAATGTCGCCAGACGCAAAAAAAAAGGATGCAACACGAGGACTTCCCAGGAGGTCACCAATCCTAGTACTACTCTCGCCCCAGCACTTAACTTCGGAGTTCTGATGGGATCCGGTGCTTTAGTGCTGGTATGATCAACATCAAGCATGTTATACACTCATTTTTCCTTTAATAACACCCCTCCGCACATGTCTTCTCTGTTTTGTACCACTTCACCCATCCCTTTGCTCTACCGTTTCCCATCGAAATAATGAGCACAGTGCCCATAAAAATATCTGTACGTAAACTACTACTGATGTACATTGCCAGACACAAAAAATGGATGCAACAAACGACTTCCAGTCACCCATCCTAATTACTACCTCTCATTATGTGTGGAGTTCAGTGGGATCAGTTGCTTTGGTCTGTTGTTATGATCGCATCCGACATGTTATGCACTCATTTTCACTGTACGCACCTCTGCACCTTATGCTTTCTATTTTGTGCTTTATACCCATCCAACACTACATCCCCACCACACGTTTGCATCAAAAATAGCATGAGAGCACACGAGGTACATAAAAAATATGTAATGTCCTTTACTATAGATAATGCTTGATGCAAAAAAGGGATGCAACAGAGACTTCCACGGGAGGTCACCCATCTATTACTACTCACAACAAAATACGTGCTTAACCGGAGTTGATGGGATCCGGTGCTTTAATCTGAGCATGATGTATGGAGGACATGTGCCATGCCTCATTTTCCAGCACATGCCCCCTCCGCACCTTGTAAAACTCCTTTGCTTACCATGCCATCCTTTCCATCCCCTTTGTTTCCCATCCAAATAGCGAGCACGAGTGCCATAAAAAATATCGTCGTAACTTCACTATGAATGTCGCCGTCAGACGCAAAAAAGGGATGCAACACGAGGACTTCCCCAGGAGGTCACCCATCCTAGTACTACTCTCGCCTAAGCACGTTCAGAGTTCTGATGGGATCCGGTGCTTTAGTGCTAGTATGATCGCATCCGACATGTTATGCACTCATTTTCCTTTAGCCTTTCCACCTTATGTGCATCTCTTTGTACCATACCCATCATGCTACATCCCCCGTTTCCCATCAGAAGCCGAGCAATTTCCATAAAAAATATCGTGTGCTTACTATGAATGTCGCCGCCGGATACAAAAAAAGGATGCAACACGAGGACTTCCCCGGAGGTCACCCATCCTAGTACTACTCTCGCCCAAAGCAGCAGCAACTTCGAAGTTAGAGTAAGGATCCGTTGCTTTATCAGTATGATCGCATCCAAACATATTATGCCTCATTTTCCTTTAATAACACCCCTCCCGCACCTTATACTGCTCCCTATTTTGTACCATGCCCCCATCCTTTTCCATCCCACCACCGTTTCCCATCAGAAATAGCCGAGCATGAGTGCATAAAAAAATATCATCGTAACTTCACTATGAATGTACGCACTTCCAGGCGCAAAAAAGGGATGCAACAGGGGACTTCCAGGAGAGTCACCATCCTAGTACTACTCTACTTCATACGCTTAACCGAGTTCTGATGGAATCCGGGTGCTAGTGCTGGTATGATCGCATCCGACATGTTATGCACTCATTTTCCTTTATGCTTGCCCCTCCCGCACCTTATCTGCTCTATTTTGTACCATGCCCATCCCGCTTTTCCATCCCCATCACCGTTTCCCATCAGAAATAGCCCGAGAACACAGTGCCATAAAAAAAATATGTTCGTAACTTCACTATGAATGCTCTCGCCATGGAGCCCTTAAAAAAGGGATGCAACACGAGGACTTCCCCGGAGGTCACCCATCCTAGTACTACTCTCACGCCCAAACACGCTTAACTTCGGAGTTCTGATGGGATCCGGTGCTTTAGTGCTGGCTGATGGCATCAAACATGTGTGCCTCATTTTCCTTTATGCCGCCCTCCGCACCCCTTGTCCATATTGTGCCCATACCCATCCCGCTTTTCATCCCCACCACCGTTCCCGCCAGGAAATAGTAAAGCACAGTACATAAAAAGCTGTCATTAGTAACCTACACTATGAATGTTTGGATACCAAGGGATGCAGCTCAGGGACTTCCCCGGAGGTCACCCATCCTAGTACTACTCTCGCCTACACGCTTAACTTCGGAGTTCTGATGGGATCCGGTGCTTTAGTGCTGGTATGATCGCATCCGACATGTTATGCACTCATTTTCCTTTATGCTTGCCCCTCCCGCACCTTATCTGCTCTATTTTGTACCATGCCCATCCCGCTTTTCCATCCCCACGTTTCCCATCAGAAATAGCCGAGCACGAGTGCCCATAAAAAAATATCGTCGTAACTTCACTATGAATGTCGCCGCCAGATGCAAAAAAAAGGGATGCAACACGAGGACTTCCCCGGAGGTCACCCATCCTAGTACTACTCTCGCCCAAGCACGCTTAACTTCGGAGTTCTGATGGGATCCGGTGCTTCTAGTATGATCGCATCCGACATGTTATGCACTCATTTTCCTTTATGCTTGCCCTCCGCACCTTGTCTTCTCTATTTTTGTACCATGCCATCCAGCTTTTCCATCCACCACGTTTCCCATCCCGAAGCTCTTGAAACTGCAGTGCCCATAAAAACCTCGTCGTAACTTCACTATGAATGTCGCCGCCAGACGCAAAAAAAAAGGGATGCAACAAAGCGACTTCCCGGTCACCCATCCTAGTACTACTCTCGCCCAGGCACGCTTAACTTCGGAGTTCTGATGGGATCCGGTGCTTTAGTGCTGGTATGATCGCATCCGACATGTTATGCACTCATTTTCCTTTATGCTTGCCCCTCCAGCACCTTGTCTGCTCTATTTTGTACCATGCCCATCCCGCTTTTCCATCCCACCACCGTTTCCCATCAGAAATAGCCGAGCACGAGTGCCCATAAAAAAATATCGTCGTAACTTCACTATAAATGTCGCCGCCAGATGCAAAAAAAAAGGGATGCAACACGAGGACTTCCCAGGAGGTCACCCATCTAGTACTACTCTCTTAGAGCACGCTTAACCGGAGTTACGGTGAATCCAGTGCTGTTAATTTAGTTTCAATGCGGGGCTGTACTCATTTTCCTTTATACTTGCCTCCCGCCATACTGTCTGCTCTGTTTATTGTGCCATTCATTTCATCTGCGTTCCCACTTACGACAGCCGAGCAGTGCCATAAAATATCGTCGTAACTTCACTATGAATGTCGTCGCCAGATGCAAAAAAAAAGGGATGCAACACGAGGACTTCCCCGGAGGTCACCCATCCTAGTACTACTCTCGCCCAAGCACGCTTAACTTCGGAGTTCCGATGGGATCCGGTGCTTTAGTGCTGGTATGATCGCATCCGACATGTTATGCACTCATTTTCCTTTATGCTTGCCCCTCCCCCTTGTCTGCTCTATTTTGTACCATGCCCATCCCGCTTTTCCATCCCCACCCCCGTTTCCCATCAGAAATAGCCGAGCACGAGTGCCCATAAAAAAATATCGTCGTAACTTCACTATGAATGTCGCCGCAAAAAAAAGGGATGCAACACGAGGACTTCCCAGGAGGTCACCCATCCTAGTACTACTCTCGCCCAAGCACGCTTAACTTCGGAGTTCTGATGGGATCCGGTGCTTTAGTGCTGGTATGATCGCATCCGACATGTTATGCACTCATTTTCCTTTATGCTTGCCCCTCCCGCACCTTGTCTGCTCTATTTTGTACCATGCCCATCCCGCTTTTCCATCCCCACCACCGTTTCCCATCAGAAATAGCCGAGCACGAGTGCCCATAAAAAAATATCGTCGTAACTTCACTATGAATGTCGCCGCCAGACGCAAGGGATGCAACACGAGGACTTCCCAGGAGGTCACCCATCCTAGTACTACTCTCGCCCAAGCACGCTTAACTTCGGAGTTCTGATGGGATCCGGTGCTTTAGTGCTGGTATGATCGCATCCGACATGTTATGCACTCATTTTCCTTTATGCTTGCCCCTCCCGCACCTTGTCTGCTCTATTTTGTACCATGCCCATCCCGCTTTTCCATCCCCACCACCGTTTCCCATCAGAAATAGCCGAGCACGAGTGCCCATAAAAAAATATCGTCGTAACTTCACTATGAATGTCGCCGCCAGACGCAAAAAAAAGGGATGCAACACGAGGACTTCCCAGGAGGTCACCCATCCTAGTACTACTCTCGCCCAAGCACGCTTAACTTCGGAGTTCTGATGGGATCCGGTGCTTTAGTGCTGGTATGATCGCATCCGACATGTTATGCACTCATTTTCCTTTATGCTTGCCCCTCCCGCACCTTGTCTGCTCTATTTTGTACCATGCCCATCCCGCTTTTCCATCCCCACCACCGTTTCCCATCAGAAATAGCCGAGCACGAGTGCCCATAAAAAAATATCGTCGTAACTTCACTATGAATGTCGCCGCAAAAAAAAAAGGGATGCAACACGAGGACTTCCCAGGAGGTCACCCATCCTAGTACTACTCTCGCCCAAGCACGCTTAACTTCGGAGTTCTGATGGGATCCGGTGCTTTAGTGCTGGTATGATCGCATCCGACATGTTATGCACTCATTTTCCTTTATGCTTGCCCCTCCCGCACCTTGTCTGCTCTATTTTGTACCATGCCCATCCCGCTTTTCCATCCCCACCACCGTTTCCCATCAGAAATAGCCGAGCACGAGTGCCCATAAAAAAATATCGTCGTAACTTCACTATGAATGTCGCCGCCAGATGCAAAAAAAAGGGATGCAACACGAGGACTTCCCAGGAGGTCACCCATCCTAGTACTACTCTCGCCCAAGCACGCTTAACTTCGGAGTTCTGATGGGATCCGGTGCTTTAGTGCTGGTATGATCGCATCCGACATGTTATGCACTCATTTTCCTTTATGCTTGCCCCTCCCGCACCTTGTCTGCTCTATTTTGTACCATGCCCATCCCGCTTTTCCATCCCCACCACCGTTTCCCATCAGAAATAGCCGAGCACGAGTGCCCATAAAAAAATATCGTCGTAACTTCACTATGAATGTCGCCGCCAGACGCAAAAAAAAATGGATGCAACACGAGGACTTCCCAGGAGGTCACCCATCCTAGTACTACTCTCGCCCAAGCACGCTTAACTTCGGAGTTCTGATGGGATCCGGTGCTTTAGTGCTGGTATGATCGCATCCGACATGTTATGCACTCATTTTCCTTTATGCTTGCCCCTCCCGCACCTTGTCTGCTCTATTTTGTACCATGCCCATCCCGCTTTTCCATCCCCACCACCGTTTCCCATCAGAAATAGCCGAGCACGAGTGCCCATAAAAAAATATCGTCGTAACTTCACTATGAATGTCGCCGCCAGATGCAAAAAAAAGGGATGCAACACGAGGACTTCCCAGGAGGTCACCCATCCTAGTACTACTCTCGCCCAAGCACGCTTAACTTCGGAGTTCTGATGGGATCCGGTGCTTTAGTGCTGGTATGATCGCATCCGACATGTTATGCACTCATTTTCCTTTATGCTTGCCCCTCCCGCACCTTGTCTGCTCTATTTTGTACCATGCCCATCCCGCTTTTCCATCCCCACCACCGTTTCCCATCAGAAATAGCCGAGCACGAGTGCCCATAAAAAAATATCGTCGTAACTTCACTATGAATGTCGCCGCCAGACGCAAAAAAAAAGGGATGCAACACGAGGACTTCCCAGGAGGTCACCCATCCTAGTACTACTCTCGCCCAAGCACGCTTAACTTCGGAGTTCTGATGGGATCCGGTGCTTTAGTGCTGGTATGATCGCATCCGACATGTTATGCACTCATTTTCCTTTATGCTTGCCCCTCCCGCACCTTGTCTGCTCTATTTTGTACCATGCCCATCCCGCTTTTCCATCCCCACCACCGTTTCCCATCAGAAATAGCCGAGCACGAGTGCCCATAAAAAAATATCGTCGTAACTTCACTATGAATGTCGCCGCCAGATGCAAAAAAAAGGGATGCAACACGAGGACTTCCCAGGAGGTCACCCATCCTAGTACTACTCTCGCCCAAGCACGCTTAACTTCGGAGTTCTGATGGGATCCGGTGCTTTAGTGCTGGTATGATCGCATCCGACATGTTATGCACTCATTTTCCTTTATGCTTGCCCCTCCCGCACCTTGTCTGCTCTATTTTGTACCATGCCCATCCCGCTTTTCCATCCCCACCACCGTTTCCCATCAGAAATAGCCGAGCACGAGTGCCCATAAAAAAATATCGTCGTAACTTCACTATGAATGTCGCCGCCAGACGCAAAAAAAAGGGATGCAACACGAGGACTTCCCAGGAGGTCACCCATCCTAGTACTACTCTCGCCCAAGCACGCTTAACTTCGGAGTTCTGATGGGATCCGGTGCTTTAGTGCTGGTATGATCGCATCCGACATGTTATGCACTCATTTTCCTTTATGCTTGCCCCTCCCGCACCTTGTCTGCTCTATTTTGTACCATGCCCATCCCGCTTTTCCATCCCCACCACCGTTTCCCATCAGAAATAGCCGAGCACGAGTGCCCATAAAAAAATATCGTCGTAACTTCACTATGAATGTCGCCGCCAGACGCAAAAAAAAAGGATGCAACACGAGGACTTCCCAGGAGGTCACCCATCCTAGTACTACTCTCGCCCAAGCACGCTTAACTTCGGAGTTCTGATGGGATCCGGTGCTTTAGTGCTGGTATGATCGCATCCGACATGTTATGCACTCATTTTCCTTTATGCTTGCCCCTCCCGCACCTTGTCTGCTCTATTTTGTACCATGCCCATCCCGCTTTTCCATCCCCACCACCGTTTCCCATCAGAAATAGCCGAGCACGAGTGCCCATAAAAAAATATCGTCGTAACTTCACTATGAATGTCGCCGCCAGACGCAAAAAAAAAGGGATGCAACACGAGGACTTCCCAGGAGGTCACCCATCCTAGTACTACTCTCGCCCAAGCACGCTTAACTTCGGAGTTCTGATGGGATCCGGTGCTTTAGTGCTGGTATGATCGCATCCGACATGTTATGCACTCATTTTCCTTTATGCTTGCCCCTCCCGCACCTTGTCTGCTCTATTTTGTACCATGCCCATCCCGCTTTTCCATCCCCACCACCGTTTCCCATCAGAAATAGCCGAGCACGAGTGCCCATAAAAAAATATCGTCGTAACTTCACTATGAATGTCGCCGCCAGATGCAAAAAAAAGGGATGCAACACGAGGACTTCCCAGGAGGTCACCCATCCTAGTACTACTCTCGCCCAAGCACGCTTAACTTCGGAGTTCTGATGGGATCCGGTGCTTTAGTGCTGGTATGATCGCATCCGACATGTTATGCACTCATTTTCCTTTATGCTTGCCCCTCCCGCACCTTGTCTGCTCTATTTTGTACCATGCCCATCCCGCTTTTCCATCCCCACCACCGTTTCCCATCAGAAATAGCCGAGCACGAGTGCCCATAAAAAAATATCGTCGTAACTTCACTATGAATGTCGCCGCCAGATGCAAAAAAAAGGGATGCAACACGAGGACTTCCCAGGAGGTCACCCATCCTAGTACTACTCTCGCCCAAGCACGCTTAACTTCGGAGTTCTGATGGGATCCGGTGCTTTAGTGCTGGTATGATCGCATCCGACATGTTATGCACTCATTTTCCTTTATGCTTGCCCCTCCCGCACCTTGTCTGCTCTATTTTGTACCATGCCCATCCCGCTTTTCCATCCCCACCACCGTTTCCCATCAGAAATAGCCGAGCACGAGTGCCCATAAAAAAATATCGTCGTAACTTCACTATGAATGTCGCCGCCAGATGCAAAAAAAAGGGATGCAACACGAGGACTTCCCAGGAGGTCACCCATCCTAGTACTACTCTCGCCCAAGCACGCTTAACTTCGGAGTTCTGATGGGATCCGGTGCTTTAGTGCTGGTATGATCGCATCCGACATGTTATGCACTCATTTTCCTTTATGCTTGCCCCTCCCGCACCTTGTCTGCTCTATTTTGTACCATGCCCATCCCGCTTTTCCATCCCCACCACCGTTTCCCATCAGAAATAGCCGAGCACGAGTGCCCATAAAAAAATATCGTCGTAACTTCACTATGAATGTCGCCGCCAGATGCAAAAAAAAGGGATGCAACACGAGGACTTCCCAGGAGGTCACCCATCCTAGTACTACTCTCGCCCAAGCACGCTTAACTTCGGAGTTCTGATGGGATCCGGTGCTTTAGTGCTGGTATGATCGCATCCGACATGTTATGCACTCATTTTCCTTTATGCTTGCCCCTCCCGCACCTTGTCTGCTCTATTTTGTACCATGCCCATCCCGCTTTTCCATCCCCACCACCGTTTCCCATCAGAAATAGCCGAGCACGAGTGCCCATAAAAAAATATCGTCGTAACTTCACTATGAATGTCGCCGCCAGACGCAAAAAAAAGGGATGCAACACGAGGACTTCCCAGGAGGTCACCCATCCTAGTACTACTCTCGCCCAAGCACGCTTAACTTCGGAGTTCTGATGGGATCCGGTGCTTTAGTGCTGGTATGATCGCATCCGACATGTTATGCACTCATTTTCCTTTATGCTTGCCCCTCCCGCACCTTGTCTGCTCTATTTTGTACCATGCCCATCCCGCTTTTCCATCCCCACCACCGTTTCCCATCAGAAATAGCCGAGCACGAGTGCCCATAAAAAAATATCGTCGTAACTTCACTATGAATGTCGCCGCCAGACGCAAAAAAAAGGGATGCAACACGAGGACTTCCCAGGAGGTCACCCATCCTAGTACTACTCTCGCCCAAGCACGCTTAACTTCGGAGTTCTGATGGGATCCGGTGCTTTAGTGCTGGTATGATCGCATCCGACATGTTATGCACTCATTTTCCTTTATGCTTGCCCCTCCCGCACCTTGTCTGCTCTATTTTGTACCATGCCCATCCCGCTTTTCCATCCCCACCACCGTTTCCCATCAGAAATAGCCGAGCACGAGTGCCCATAAAAAAATATCGTCGTAACTTCACTATGAATGTCGCCGCCAGACGCAAAAAAAAGGGATGCAACACGAGGACTTCCCAGGAGGTCACCCATCCTAGTACTACTCTCGCCCAAGCACGCTTAACTTCGGAGTTCTGATGGGATCCGGTGCTTTAGTGCTGGTATGATCGCATCCGACATGTTATGCACTCATTTTCCTTTATGCTTGCCCCTCCCGCACCTTGTCTGCTCTATTTTGTACCATGCCCATCCCGCTTTTCCATCCCCACCACCGTTTCCCATCAGAAATAGCCGAGCACGAGTGCCCATAAAAAAATATCGTCGTAACTTCACTATGAATGTCGCCGCCAGACGCAAAAAAAAGGGATGCAACACGAGGACTTCCCAGGAGGTCACCCATCCTAGTACTACTCTCGCCCAAGCACGCTTAACTTCGGAGTTCTGATGGGATCCGGTGCTTTAGTGCTGGTATGATCGCATCCGACATGTTATGCACTCATTTTCCTTTATGCTTGCCCCTCCCGCACCTTGTCTGCTCTATTTTGTACCATGCCCATCCCGCTTTTCCATCCCCACCACCGTTTCCCATCAGAAATAGCCGAGCACGAGTGCCCATAAAAAAATATCGTCGTAACTTCACTATGAATGTCGCCGCCAGATGCAAAAAAAAGGGATGCAACACGAGGACTTCCCAGGAGGTCACCCATCCTAGTACTACTCTCGCCCAAGCACGCTTAACTTCGGAGTTCTGATGGGATCCGGTGCTTTAGTGCTGGTATGATCGCATCCGACATGTTATGCACTCATTTTCCTTTATGCTTGCCCCTCCCGCACCTTGTCTGCTCTATTTTGTACCATGCCCATCCCGCTTTTCCATCCCCACCACCGTTTCCCATCAGAAATAGCCGAGCACGAGTGCCCATAAAAAAATATCGTCGTAACTTCACTATGAATGTCGCCGCCAGACGCAAAAAAAAGGGATGCAACACGAGGACTTCCCAGGAGGTCACCCATCCTAGTACTACTCTCGCCCAAGCACGCTTAACTTCGGAGTTCTGATGGGATCCGGTGCTTTAGTGCTGGTATGATCGCATCCGACATGTTATGCACTCATTTTCCTTTATGCTTGCCCCTCCCGCACCTTGTCTGCTCTATTTTGTACCATGCCCATCCCGCTTTTCCATCCCCACCACCGTTTCCCATCAGAAATAGCCGAGCACGAGTGCCCATAAAAAAATATCGTCGTAACTTCACTATGAATGTCGCCGCCAGACGCAAAAAAAAGGGATGCAACACGAGGACTTCCCAGGAGGTCACCCATCCTAGTACTACTCTCGCCCAAGCACGCTTAACTTCGGAGTTCTGATGGGATCCGGTGCTTTAGTGCTGGTATGATCGCATCCGACATGTTATGCACTCATTTTCCTTTATGCTTGCCCCTCCCGCACCTTGTCTGCTCTATTTTGTACCATGCCCATCCCGCTTTTCCATCCCCACCACCGTTTCCCATCAGAAATAGCCGAGCACGAGTGCCCATAAAAAAATATCGTCGTAACTTCACTATGAATGTCGCCGCCAGACGCAAAAAAAAGGGATGCAACACGAGGACTTCCCAGGAGGTCACCCATCCTAGTACTACTCTCGCCCAAGCACGCTTAACTTCGGAGTTCTGATGGGATCCGGTGCTTTAGTGCTGGTATGATCGCATCCGACATGTTATGCACTCATTTTCCTTTATGCTTGCCCCTCCCGCACCTTGTCTGCTCTATTTTGTACCATGCCCATCCCGCTTTTCCATCCCCACCACCGTTTCCCATCAGAAATAGCCGAGCACGAGTGCCCATAAAAAAATATCGTCGTAACTTCACTATGAATGTCGCCGCCAGACGCAAAAAAAAGGGATGCAACACGAGGACTTCCCAGGAGGTCACCCATCCTAGTACTACTCTCGCCCAAGCACGCTTAACTTCGGAGTTCTGATGGGATCCGGTGCTTTAGTGCTGGTATGATCGCATCCGACATGTTATGCACTCATTTTCCTTTATGCTTGCCCCTCCCGCACCTTGTCTGCTCTATTTTGTACCATGCCCATCCCGCTTTTCCATCCCCACCACCGTTTCCCATCAGAAATAGCCGAGCACGAGTGCCCATAAAAAAATATCGTCGTAACTTCACTATGAATGTCGCCGCCAGATGCAAAAAAAAGGGATGCAACACGAGGACTTCCCAGGAGGTCACCCATCCTAGTACTACTCTCGCCCAAGCACGCTTAACTTCGGAGTTCTGATGGGATCCGGTGCTTTAGTGCTGGTATGATCGCATCCGACATGTTATGCACTCATTTTCCTTTATGCTTGCCCCTCCCGCACCTTGTCTGCTCTATTTTGTACCATGCCCATCCCGCTTTTCCATCCCCACCACCGTTTCCCATCAGAAATAGCCGAGCACGAGTGCCCATAAAAAAATATCGTCGTAACTTCACTATGAATGTCGCCGCCAGACGCAAAAAAAAGGGATGCAACACGAGGACTTCCCAGGAGGTCACCCATCCTAGTACTACTCTCGCCCAAGCACGCTTAACTTCGGAGTTCTGATGGGATCCGGTGCTTTAGTGCTGGTATGATCGCATCCGACATGTTATGCACTCATTTTCCTTTATGCTTGCCCCTCCCGCACCTTGTCTGCTCTATTTTGTACCATGCCCATCCCGCTTTTCCATCCCCACCACCGTTTCCCATCAGAAATAGCCGAGCACGAGTGCCCATAAAAAAATATCGTCGTAACTTCACTATGAATGTCGCCGCCAGATGCAAAAAAAAGGGATGCAACACGAGGACTTCCCAGGAGGTCACCCATCCTAGTACTACTCTCGCCCAAGCACGCTTAACTTCGGAGTTCTGATGGGATCCGGTGCTTTAGTGCTGGTATGATCGCATCCGACATGTTATGCACTCATTTTCCTTTATGCTTGCCCCTCCCGCACCTTGTCTGCTCTATTTTGTACCATGCCCATCCCGCTTTTCCATCCCCACCACCGTTTCCCATCAGAAATAGCCGAGCACGAGTGCCCATAAAAAAATATCGTCGTAACTTCACTATGAATGTCGCCGCCAGACGCAAAAAAAAGGGATGCAACACGAGGACTTCCCAGGAGGTCACCCATCCTAGTACTACTCTCGCCCAAGCACGCTTAACTTCGGAGTTCTGATGGGATCCGGTGCTTTAGTGCTGGTATGATCGCATCCGACATGTTATGCACTCATTTTCCTTTATGCTTGCCCCTCCCGCACCTTGTCTGCTCTATTTTGTACCATGCCCATCCCGCTTTTCCATCCCCACCACCGTTTCCCATCAGAAATAGCCGAGCACGAGTGCCCATAAAAAAATATCGTCGTAACTTCACTATGAATGTCGCCGCCAGATGCAAAAAAAAGGGATGCAACACGAGGACTTCCCAGGAGGTCACCCATCCTAGTACTACTCTCGCCCAAGCACGCTTAACTTCGGAGTTCTGATGGGATCCGGTGCTTTAGTGCTGGTATGATCGCATCCGACATGTTATGCACTCATTTTCCTTTATGCTTGCCCCTCCCGCACCTTGTCTGCTCTATTTTGTACCATGCCCATCCCGCTTTTCCATCCCCACCACCGTTTCCCATCAGAAATAGCCGAGCACGAGTGCCCATAAAAAAATATCGTCGTAACTTCACTATGAATGTCGCCGCCAGACGCAAAAAAAAGGGATGCAACACGAGGACTTCCCAGGAGGTCACCCATCCTAGTACTACTCTCGCCCAAGCACGCTTAACTTCGGAGTTCTGATGGGATCCGGTGCTTTAGTGCTGGTATGATCGCATCCGACATGTTATGCACTCATTTTCCTTTATGCTTGCCCCTCCCGCACCTTGTCTGCTCTATTTTGTACCATGCCCATCCCGCTTTTCCATCCCCACCACCGTTTCCCATCAGAAATAGCCGAGCACGAGTGCCCATAAAAAAATATCGTCGTAACTTCACTATGAATGTCGCCGCCAGATGCAAAAAAAAGGGATGCAACACGAGGACTTCCCAGGAGGTCACCCATCCTAGTACTACTCTCGCCCAAGCACGCTTAACTTCGGAGTTCTGATGGGATCCGGTGCTTTAGTGCTGGTATGATCGCATCCGACATGTTATGCACTCATTTTCCTTTATGCTTGCCCCTCCCGCACCTTGTCTGCTCTATTTTGTACCATGCCCATCCCGCTTTTCCATCCCCACCACCGTTTCCCATCAGAAATAGCCGAGCACGAGTGCCCATAAAAAAATATCGTCGTAACTTCACTATGAATGTCGCCGCCAGATGCAAAAAAAAGGGATGCAACACGAGGACTTCCCAGGAGGTCACCCATCCTAGTACTACTCTCGCCCAAGCACGCTTAACTTCGGAGTTCTGATGGGATCCGGTGCTTTAGTGCTGGTATGATCGCATCCGACATGTTATGCACTCATTTTCCTTTATGCTTGCCCCTCCCGCACCTTGTCTGCTCTATTTTGTACCATGCCCATCCCGCTTTTCCATCCCCACCACCGTTTCCCATCAGAAATAGCCGAGCACGAGTGCCCATAAAAAAATATCGTCGTAACTTCACTATGAATGTCGCCGCCAGATGCAAAAAAAAGGGATGCAACACGAGGACTTCCCAGGAGGTCACCCATCCTAGTACTACTCTCGCCCAAGCACGCTTAACTTCGGAGTTCTGATGGGATCCGGTGCTTTAGTGCTGGTATGATCGCATCCGACATGTTATGCACTCATTTTCCTTTATGCTTGCCCCTCCCGCACCTTGTCTGCTCTATTTTGTACCATGCCCATCCCGCTTTTCCATCCCCACCACCGTTTCCCATCAGAAATAGCCGAGCACGAGTGCCCATAAAAAAATATCGTCGTAACTTCACTATGAATGTCGCCGCCAGACGCAAAAAAAAGGGATGCAACACGAGGACTTCCCAGGAGGTCACCCATCCTAGTACTACTCTCGCCCAAGCACGCTTAACTTCGGAGTTCTGATGGGATCCGGTGCTTTAGTGCTGGTATGATCGCATCCGACATGTTATGCACTCATTTTCCTTTATGCTTGCCCCTCCCGCACCTTGTCTGCTCTATTTTGTACCATGCCCATCCCGCTTTTCCATCCCCACCACCGTTTCCCATCAGAAATAGCCGAGCACGAGTGCCCATAAAAAAATATCGTCGTAACTTCACTATGAATGTCGCCGCCAGATGCAAAAAAAAGGGATGCAACACGAGGACTTCCCAGGAGGTCACCCATCCTAGTACTACTCTCGCCCAAGCACGCTTAACTTCGGAGTTCTGATGGGATCCGGTGCTTTAGTGCTGGTATGATCGCATCCGACATGTTATGCACTCATTTTCCTTTATGCTTGCCCCTCCCGCACCTTGTCTGCTCTATTTTGTACCATGCCCATCCCGCTTTTCCATCCCCACCACCGTTTCCCATCAGAAATAGCCGAGCACGAGTGCCCATAAAAAAATATCGTCGTAACTTCACTATGAATGTCGCCGCCAGATGCAAAAAAAAGGGATGCAACACGAGGACTTCCCAGGAGGTCACCCATCCTAGTACTACTCTCGCCCAAGCACGCTTAACTTCGGAGTTCTGATGGGATCCGGTGCTTTAGTGCTGGTATGATCGCATCCGACATGTTATGCACTCATTTTCCTTTATGCTTGCCCCTCCCGCACCTTGTCTGCTCTATTTTGTACCATGCCCATCCCGCTTTTCCATCCCCACCACCGTTTCCCATCAGAAATAGCCGAGCACGAGTGCCCATAAAAAAATATCGTCGTAACTTCACTATGAATGTCGCCGCCAGACGCAAAAAAAAGGGATGCAACACGAGGACTTCCCAGGAGGTCACCCATCCTAGTACTACTCTCGCCCAAGCACGCTTAACTTCGGAGTTCTGATGGGATCCGGTGCTTTAGTGCTGGTATGATCGCATCCGACATGTTATGCACTCATTTTCCTTTATGCTTGCCCCTCCCGCACCTTGTCTGCTCTATTTTGTACCATGCCCATCCCGCTTTTCCATCCCCACCACCGTTTCCCATCAGAAATAGCCGAGCACGAGTGCCCATAAAAAAATATCGTCGTAACTTCACTATGAATGTCGCCGCCAGATGCAAAAAAAAGGGATGCAACACGAGGACTTCCCAGGAGGTCACCCATCCTAGTACTACTCTCGCCCAAGCACGCTTAACTTCGGAGTTCTGATGGGATCCGGTGCTTTAGTGCTGGTATGATCGCATCCGACATGTTATGCACTCATTTTCCTTTATGCTTGCCCCTCCCGCACCTTGTCTGCTCTATTTTGTACCATGCCCATCCCGCTTTTCCATCCCCACCACCGTTTCCCATCAGAAATAGCCGAGCACGAGTGCCCATAAAAAAATATCGTCGTAACTTCACTATGAATGTCGCCGCCAGATGCAAAAAAAAGGGATGCAACACGAGGACTTCCCAGGAGGTCACCCATCCTAGTACTACTCTCGCCCAAGCACGCTTAACTTCGGAGTTCTGATGGGATCCGGTGCTTTAGTGCTGGTATGATCGCATCCGACATGTTATGCACTCATTTTCCTTTATGCTTGCCCCTCCCGCACCTTGTCTGCTCTATTTTGTACCATGCCCATCCCGCTTTTCCATCCCCACCACCGTTTCCCATCAGAAATAGCCGAGCACGAGTGCCCATAAAAAAATATCGTCGTAACTTCACTATGAATGTCGCCGCCAGATGCAAAAAAAAGGGATGCAACACGAGGACTTCCCAGGAGGTCACCCATCCTAGTACTACTCTCGCCCAAGCACGCTTAACTTCGGAGTTCTGATGGGATCCGGTGCTTTAGTGCTGGTATGATCGCATCCGACATGTTATGCACTCATTTTCCTTTATGCTTGCCCCTCCCGCACCTTGTCTGCTCTATTTTGTACCATGCCCATCCCGCTTTTCCATCCCCACCACCGTTTCCCATCAGAAATAGCCGAGCACGAGTGCCCATAAAAAAATATCGTCGTAACTTCACTATGAATGTCGCCGCCAGATGCAAAAAAAAGGGATGCAACACGAGGACTTCCCAGGAGGTCACCCATCCTAGTACTACTCTCGCCCAAGCACGCTTAACTTCGGAGTTCTGATGGGATCCGGTGCTTTAGTGCTGGTATGATCGCATCCGACATGTTATGCACTCATTTTCCTTTATGCTTGCCCCTCCCGCACCTTGTCTGCTCTATTTTGTACCATGCCCATCCCGCTTTTCCATCCCCACCACCGTTTCCCATCAGAAATAGCCGAGCACGAGTGCCCATAAAAAAATATCGTCGTAACTTCACTATGAATGTCGCCGCCAGATGCAAAAAAAAGGGATGCAACACGAGGACTTCCCAGGAGGTCACCCATCCTAGTACTACTCTCGCCCAAGCACGCTTAACTTCGGAGTTCTGATGGGATCCGGTGCTTTAGTGCTGGTATGATCGCATCCGACATGTTATGCACTCATTTTCCTTTATGCTTGCCCCTCCCGCACCTTGTCTGCTCTATTTTGTACCATGCCCATCCCGCTTTTCCATCCCCACCACCGTTTCCCATCAGAAATAGCCGAGCACGAGTGCCCATAAAAAAATATCGTCGTAACTTCACTATGAATGTCGCCGCCAGATGCAAAAAAAAGGGATGCAACACGAGGACTTCCCAGGAGGTCACCCATCCTAGTACTACTCTCGCCCAAGCACGCTTAACTTCGGAGTTCTGATGGGATCCGGTGCTTTAGTGCTGGTATGATCGCATCCGACATGTTATGCACTCATTTTCCTTTATGCTTGCCCCTCCCGCACCTTGTCTGCTCTATTTTGTACCATGCCCATCCCGCTTTTCCATCCCCACCACCGTTTCCCATCAGAAATAGCCGAGCACGAGTGCCCATAAAAAAATATCGTCGTAACTTCACTATGAATGTCGCCGCCAGATGCAAAAAAAAGGGATGCAACACGAGGACTTCCCAGGAGGTCACCCATCCTAGTACTACTCTCGCCCAAGCACGCTTAACTTCGGAGTTCTGATGGGATCCGGTGCTTTAGTGCTGGTATGATCGCATCCGACATGTTATGCACTCATTTTCCTTTATGCTTGCCCCTCCCGCACCTTGTCTGCTCTATTTTGTACCATGCCCATCCCGCTTTTCCATCCCCACCACCGTTTCCCATCAGAAATAGCCGAGCACGAGTGCCCATAAAAAAATATCGTCGTAACTTCACTACGAAGGATAACGTAGCATAGAAAACAAAAATTTTCCTACGGCGAACACGCAATCCAAGCCAAGATGCAATCTAGAAGACGGTAGCAACGAGGGGATTGTCGAGACTCACCCTTGAAGAGATTCCAAAGCCTACAAGAGGAGGCTCTTGTTGCTGCGGTAGACGTTCACTTGCCGCTTGCAAAAGCGCGTAGAAGATCTTGATCACGATCGGTTCCGGCGCCACGAACGGGCAGCACCTCCGTACTCGGTCACACGTTCGGTTGTTGATGAAGACGACGTCCACCTCCCCGTTCCAGCGGGCAGCGGAAGTAGTAGCTCCTCTTGAATCCGACAGCACGACGGCGTGGTGTCGGTGGCGGTGTAGAAGTCCGGCGGAGCTTCGCTAAGCTATGCGGGCAATATGAAGTGGAGGAGCAAAGCTAGGGTTTGGGAGGGGGTGGCCGGCCACTCTATGGGGGGCGGCCAGCTTGTGGTCTTGGGGTGGCCGGCCCCCTCCCTTGGCCCCTCATTATATAGGTGGATCCCAAGTGTTGGTGTCCAAGTCTTCGAATAAGACCCGAAACCAAAACCTTCCATATGGTGGGAAACTTTCCCTCCCACTAGAGGTGGGAATTCCACCTTCCATGGGGGGGGTGGCCGGCCCCCTAAGGGGGAGTCCACTTGGGACTCCTCCCCCACTAGGGTTGGCCGGCCATGGAGGTGGAGTCCCATGTGGACTCCACCTTCCTTGGTGGTTTCTTCCGGACTTTTCTAGAACCTTCTAGAACCTTCCATAGAACCTTCCGCATCATTTTATTCACATAAAATGACATCCTATATATGAATCTTATTCTCCGGACCATTCCGGAACTCCTCGTGATGTCCGGGATCACATCCGGGACTCCGAACAAATATTCCAACTTCATTCCATATTCAAGTACTACCATTTCAACATCCAACTTTAAGTGTGTCACCCTACGGTTCGCGAACTATGCGGACATGGTTGAGTACTCACTCCGACCAATAACCAATAGCGGGATCTGGAGATCCATAATGGCTCCCACATATTCAACGATGACTTTAGTGATCGAATGAACCATTCACATACGATACCAATTCCCTTTGTCACGCGATATTTTACTTGTCCGAGGTTTGATCATCGGTATCACACTATACCTTGTTCAACCTCGTCTCCTGACAAGTACTCTTTACTCGTACCGTGGTATGTGGTCTCTTATGAACTTATTCATATGCTTGCAAGACATTAGACGACATTCCACCGAGAGGGCCCAGAGTATATCTATCCGTCATCGGGATGGACAAATCCCACTATTGATCCATATGCCTCAACTCATACTTTCCGGATACTTAATCCCACCTTTATAACCACCCATTTACGCAGTGGCGTTTGATGTAATCAAAGTACCTTTCCGGTATAAGTGATTTATATGATCTCATGGTCATAAGGACTAGGTAACTATGTATCGAAAGCTTATAGCAAATAACTTAATGACGTGATCTTATGCTACGCTTAATTGGGTGTGTCCATTACATCATTCATACAATGATATAACCTTGTTATTAATAACATCCAATGTTCATGATTATGAAACTAATCATCTATTAATCAACAAGCTAGTTAAGAGGCTTACTAGGGACTCTTTGTTGTTTACATATCACACATGTATCAATGTTTCAGTTAATACAATTATAGCATGGTATATAAACATTTATCATAAACATAAAGATATATAATAACCACTTTTATTATTGCCTCTTGGGCATATCTCCAACAGTCTCCCACTTGCACTAGAGTCAATAATCTAGATTACATTGTAAGGTACCTAACACCCATGGCATTCTGGTGTTGGTCATGCTTTGCCCTAGGGAGAGCTTTAGTCAACGGATCTGCTACATTCAGATCAGTGTGTACTTTGCAAATCTTTACTTCTCCATCTTCGATGTACTCGCGAATCGAGTGGTAACGCAGCTTGATATGCTTCAGCCTCTTGTGTGACCTTGGCTCTTGTGCATTGGCGATGGCACCCATGTTATCACAGTAGATGACAAATGGGTCCAATGCACTAGGAACCACACCGAGCTCTACAATGAACCTCTTCATCCATACCGCTTCTGATGAAGCCTCTGAAGCCGCTATGTACTCCGATTCTGTTGAGGATTTCGCCACCGTGCACTGCTTCGAGCTTGCCCAGCTTACTGCAGCACCATTCAATATAAACACGTACCCAGATTGTGACTTAGAGTCATCAGGATCAGTGTTCCAACTTGCATCGGTGTAACTTGTTACAACGAGCTCTTGGTCACCTCCATAACAAAGAAACATATCCTTAGTTCTTTTCAAGTACTTCAGGATATTCTTGACCGCTGTCCAGTGTTCTATCCCTGGATCACTTTGATATCTGCTAGTCAAACTAACAGCATGTGCTATATCCGGTCTTGTACATAGCATGGCATACATGATAGAGCCTACTGCCGAGGCATAGGGGATCTGACTCATCCTTTCTCTTTCTTCTGCCGTAGCCGGTCCTTGAGTCTTACTCAAGACCTTGCCTGGTAACATAGGTAAGAATCCTTTCTTACTTTCGTCCATTCTAAACTTCTTTAGAATCTTGTCCAGGTATGTACTCTGTGATAGCCCTATTAGACGTCTTGATCTATCTCTATAAATCTTGATGCCTAATATGTATGATGCTTCACCAAGGTCTTTCATTGAAAAACTATTATTCAAATAACCCTTTACACTGCTTAATAGTTCTATATCATTCCCAATCAATAATATGTCATCTACATATAATATCAGGAATGCTACAGAGCTCCCACTCACTTTCTTGTAAATACAGGCCTCTCCATGACACTGTATAAACCCGAAGTCTTTGATCACCTTATCAAAACGTCGGTTCCAACTTCTCGATGCTTGCTTCAGTCCATAGATTGAACGCTGAAGTTTGCATACTTTGTCAGCATTTTTAGGATCGACAAAACCTTTGGGTTGTACCATATACAACTCTTCCTCAATGTCTCCATTAAGGAACGCCGTTTTGACATCCATCTGCCAAATCTCATAATCGAAAAATGCAGCTATTGCTAACAAAATCCTCACAGATTTTAGCTTCGCTACAGGTGAGAAAGTCTCATCGTAGTCAACACCTTGAATTTGTCGGAAACCCTTTGCGACAAGTCGAGCTTTATAGACAGTAATATTACCATCAGCATCTGTTTTTCTTTTGAAGATCCATTTATTCTCGACAGCCTTGCGGCTATCAGGTAATTCTACCAAAGTCCATACTTTGTTATCATACATGGATCCCATTTCGGATTTCATGGCTTCTTGCCATTTGTTGGAATCTGGGCTCATCATCGCTTCTTCATACGTCGCAGGGTCCTCATCATTGTTATCCACAATCATGACATTTAGACAAGGATCATACCAATCTGGAGTGGCACGATCCCTTGTCGATCTGCGAGGTTCAGTAGCTGTCTCATTTGAAGTTTCATGATCATTATCATTAGCTTCCTCTGTTGCCGGTGTAGGTGGTACAGGAACATTTTCCGGTACTGCGCTACTCTGATCAACGAGTAGAGATTCTTCAATCTCATCGAGTTCTACTTTTCTTCCAGTCACTTCTTTAGTGAGAAATTCTTTCTCAAGAAAGGTTCCGTTCTTAGCAACAAAGATCTTGCCTTCGGATCTGTGATAGAAAGTGTACCCTATAGTTTCCTTAGGGTATCCTATGAAGACGCATTTCTCCGCTTTGGGTTCTAGCTTGTCCGGTTGTAACTTTTTTACATAGGCTTCGCAACCCCAAACTTTTAGGAACGACAGCTTAGGTTTCTTATTAAACCATAATTCATACGGCGTCGTTTCAACGGATTTTGATGGTGCTCTATTTAAAGTGAATGCGGCTGTCTCTAATGCATAACTCCAAAATGATAACGGCAAATCAGTAAGAGACATCATAGAACGAACCATATCTAAGAGAGTTCGATTACGACGTTCGGACACACCGTTTCGTTGTGGTGTTCCCGGCGGTGTCAATTGTGAAAGTATTCCGCATTTCTTTAAATGCATGCTAAACTCATAACTCAGATATTCACCTCCGCGATCAGATCGTAGAAATTTAATCTTCTTGTTACGTTGATTTTCTACTTCACTTTGGAATTCCTTAAACTTCTCGAAAGTTTCGGATTTATGTTTCATTAAATAGATATACCCATATCTACTTAAATCATCTGTGAAGGTTAGAACATAACGATAACCACCGCGCGATGCTACACTCATTGGTCCACACACATCTGTATGTATGATTTCCAATAAGTCAGTAGCTCGCTCCATCATACCCGAGAATGGAGTCTTAGTCATTTTTCCCATCAGACATGCTTCGCATCTATCAAGTGACTCAAAGTCAAGTGATTCAAGTAATCCATCAGTATGGAGTTTCTTCATGCGTTTCACTCCAATATGACCAAGACGACAGTGCCACATATAAGTAGAATTATCATTCAATTTAATTCGCTTAGCATCAATGTTATGTATATGCGTATTACTACTATCGAGATCTAACAGAAATAAGCCATTCTTTTGTGGTGCTCGACCATAAAAGATATTATTCATAAAAATAGAACAACCATTATTCTCAGACTTGAATGAATAACCGTCTTGCATTAAACAAGATCCAGATATAATGTTCATGCTCAACGCGGGTACATAATAACAATTATTTAGGCTTAAAACTAATCCCGAAGGTAGATGTAGAGGAAGTGTCCCGACTGCGATCACATTGACCTTGGATCCGTTTCCAACGCGCATCGTCACTTCATCTTTCAGCAGTTGTCGTTTATTCTTTAGTTCCTGTTTCGAGTTACAAATATGAGCAACCGAACCAGTATCAAATACCCAGGTACTAGAACGAGAACTAGTGAGATAAACATCTATAACATGTATATCAGATATACCTTCTTTCTTTTTCTTGATAAGGCCGCTCTTCAGATCCGCCAAATACTTGGAGCAATTACGCTTCCAGTGTCCCTTCTCCTTGCAGTAATAGCACTCAGCATCAGGCTTAGGGCCAGACTTAGGTTTCACAGGAGGCGTGGCAGCTTTCTTGCCACTCTTCTTGTTCTTGCCTTTAGACTTGCCCTGTTTCTTGAAGCTGGTGGTCTTGTTGACCATCAACACTTGGTGCTCTTTCTTGATCTCAATCTCAGCAGCTTTTAGCATGCCAAAGAGTTCAGGAAACTCCTTGTTCATGTTCTGCATATTGTAGTTCATCACAAAGTTCTTGTAACTTGGTGGCAGTGATTGAAGGACACGATTAATCCCCAGTCTGTTAGGAATCACTATTCCCAAGTCACTGAGTTTCTTCGCATGCCCGGTCATAACGAGCATGTGCTCACTGATGGAGCTGCCTTCTTCCATCATACAGCTGAAAAAGTGTTTCGATGCTTCATAGCATTCCACGGCCGCATGAGTCTCAAAAATAGTCTTCAACTCTTTTATCAACTCATGAGGATCGTGGTGCTCAAAACGTTTTTGAAGATCGGATTCCAGACTGCATAAGATGGCACACTGAACTTGAGAGTACCGAGTTTTCCGAGTCATGTAAACATTCTTTACTTCATCGGTTTCAGTTTCTGCAGGAGGGTCACCTAGCGGTGCATCAAGCACATATTGCAGATTTCCGCCATTGAGGAAGATCCTCACATGACGGAACCAGTCGGTGAAGTTGCTACCGTTGCTCTTAAGCTTTTCTTTCTCTAGGAACTGGTTAAAATTGATTGAGGACGCCATATCTACAACATATTTGCAATAGTTTAGACTAAGTTTATGACAAATTGAGTTCAAATTTTAATTCTACATAATTAAAAATCTAGGTGAACTCCCACTCAAAACAATATCCCTCGCATTGTCTTAGTGATCACACGAACCAAATCCATCACACCTATGCCCGATCATCACGAGACAAGATGTAATTTCAATGGCGAACACTCAAAGTGTTCATCATATCAATCATATGATTCATGCTCTACCTTTCGGTATCACGTGTTCCGAGACCATGTCTTTACATGCTAGGCTCGTCAAGGCCACCTTAGTATCCGCATGTGCAAACTGTCTTGCACCCGTCATATGTACTTATCGAATCTATCACACCCGATCATCACGAGATGCTTCGAAACGATAAGACTTGATAACGGTGCTACTAAGGATGAACACTTTATTATCTTGAGATTTTAGTGAGAGGGATCATCTTATAATGCTACCGTCGCGATCTAAGCAAAATAAGATGCATAAAAGGATTAACATCACATGCAGTTCATATGTGATATGATATGGCCCTTTTGTCTTTGCGCCTTTGATCTTCATCTTCAAAGCACGGACATGATCTCCATCATCAACGGGCATGATCTCCATCATCGTCGGCGAAGCACCAAGGTCAATGGCGCCGTCTTCATGATCGTCCTCCATGTAGCAACTATTACAACTACTTTGAAATACTACTCAACATGAAATTTAAAGACAACCATAAGGCTCCTGCCGGTTGCCACAATACAATAATGATCATCTCATACATATTCATCATCACATTATGGCCATATCACATCACCAAACCCTGCAAAAACAAGTTAGACGTTCTCTAATTTGGTTTGCATATTTTACGTGGTTTAGGGTTTTCGAGCAAGATCCAATCTACCTACGAACATGAACCACAACGGTGATACTAGTGTTGTCAATAGAAGAGTAAATTGAATCTTCACTATAGTAGGAGAGACAGACACCCGCAAAGCCACTTATGCAATACAAGTTGCATGTCAAGCGTGGAGCAAATCTCATGAACGCGGTCATGTAAAGTTAGCCCGAGCCGCTTCATCCCACTATGCCACAAAGATGCAAAGTACTCAACTAAAGATAACAAGAGCATCAACGCCCACAAACCATTGTGTTCTACTCGTGCAACCATCTATGCATAGACACGGCTCTGATACCACTGTAGGATAACGTAGCATAGAAAACAAAAATTTTCCTACGGCGAACACGCAATCCAAGCCAAGATGCAATCTAGAAGACGGTAGCAACGAGGGGATTGTCGAGACTCACCCTTGAAGAGATTCCAAAGCCTACAAGAGGAGGCTCTTGTTGCTGCGGTAGACGTTCACTTGCCGCTTGCAAAAGCGCGTAGAAGATCTTGATCACGATCGGTTCCGGCGCCACGAACGGGCAGCACCTCCGTACTCGGTCACACGTTCGGTTGTTGATGAAGACGACGTCCACCTCCCCGTTCCAGCGGGCAGCGGAAGTAGTAGCTCCTCTTGAATCCGACAGCACGACGGCGTGGTGTCGGTGGCGGTGTAGAAGTCCGGCGGAGCTTCGCTAAGCTATGCGGGCAATATGAAGTGGAGGAGCAAAGCTAGGGTTTGGGAGGGGGTGGCCGGCCACTCTATGGGGGGCGGCCAGCTTGTGGTCTTGGGGTGGCCGGCCCCCTCCCTTGGCCCCTCATTATATAGGTGGATCCCAAGTGTTGGTGTCCAAGTCTTCGAATAAGACCCGAAACCAAAACCTTCCATATGGTGGGAAACTTTCCCTCCCACTAGAGGTGGGAATTCCACCTTCCATGGGGGGGTGGCCGGCCCCCTAAGGGGGAGTCCACTTGGGACTCCTCCCCCACTAGGGTTGGCCGGCCATGGAGGTGGAGTCCCATGTGGACTCCACCTTCCTTGGTGGTTTCTTCCGGACTTTTCTAGAACCTTCTAGAACCTTCCATAGAACCTTCCGCATCATTTTATTCACATAAAATGACATCCTATATATGAATCTTATTCTCCGGACCATTCCGGAACTCCTCGTGATGTCCGGGATCACATCCGGGACTCCGAACAAATATTCCAACTTCATTCCATATTCAAGTACTACCATTTCAACATCCAACTTTAAGTGTGTCACCCTACGGTTCGCGAACTATGCGGACATGGTTGAGTACTCACTCCGACCAATAACCAATAGCGGGATCTGGAGATCCATAATGGCTCCCACATATTCAACGATGACTTTAGTGATCGAATGAACCATTCACATACGATACCAATTCCCTTTGTCACGCGATATTTTACTTGTCCGAGGTTTGATCATCGGTATCACACTATACCTTGTTCAACCTCGTCTCCTGACAAGTACTCTTTACTCGTACCGTGGTATGTGGTCTCTTATGAACTTATTCATATGCTTGCAAGACATTAGACGACATTCCACCGAGAGGGCCCAGAGTATATCTATCCGTCATCGGGATGGACAAATCCCACTATTGATCCATATGCCTCAACTCATACTTTCCGGATACTTAATCCCACCTTTATAACCACCCATTTACGCAGTGGCGTTTGATGTAATCAAAGTACCTTTCCGGTATAAGTGATTTATATGATCTCATGGTCATAAGGACTAGGTAACTATGTATCGAAAGCTTATAGCAAATAACTTAATGACGTGATCTTATGCTACGCTTAATTGGGTGTGTCCATTACATCATTCATACAATGATATAACCTTGTTATTAATAACATCCAATGTTCATGATTATGAAACTAATCATCTATTAATCAACAAGCTAGTTAAGAGGCTTACTAGGGACTCTTTGTTGTTTACATATCACACATGTATCAATGTTTCGGTTAATACAATTATAGCATGGTATATAAACATTTATCATAAACATAAAGATATATAATAACCACTTTTATTATTGCCTCTTGGGCATATCTCCAACAGAAAAAAAAAGGGATGCAACACGAGGACTTCCCAGGAGGTCACCCATCCTAGTACTACTCTCGCCCAAGCACGCTTAACTTCGGAGTTCTGATGGGATCCGGTGCTTTAGTGCTGGTATGATCGCATCCGACATGTTATGCACTCATTTTCCTTTATGCTTGCCCCTCCCGCACCTTGTCTGCTCTATTTTGTACCATGCCCATCCCGCTTTTCCATCCCCACCACCGTTTCCCATCAGAAATAGCCGAGCACGAGTGCCCATAAAAAAATATCGTCGTAACTTCACTATGAATGTCGCCGCCAGACGCAAAAAAAAGGGATGCAACACGAGGACTTCCCAGGAGGTCACCCATCCTAGTACTACTCTCGCCCAAGCACGCTTAACTTCGGAGTTCTGATGGGATCCGGTGCTTTAGTGCTGGTATGATCGCATCCGACATGTTATGCACTCATTTTCCTTTATGCTTGCCCCTCCCGCACCTTGTCTGCTCTATTTTGTACCATGCCCATCCCGCTTTTCCATCCCCACCACCGTTTCCCATCAGAAATAGCCGAGCACGAGTGCCCATAAAAAAATATCGTCGTAACTTCACTATGAATGTCGCCGCCAGACAAAAAAAAAGGGATGCAACACGAGGACTTCCCAGGAGGTCACCCATCCTAGTACTACTCTCGCCCAAGCACGCTTAACTTCGGAGTTCTGATGGGATCCGGTGCTTTAGTGCTGGTATGATCGCATCCGACATGTTATGCACTCATTTTCCTTTATGCTTGCCCCTCCCGCACCTTGTCTGCTCTATTTTGTACCATGCCCATCCCGCTTTTCCATCCCCACCACCGTTTCCCATCAGAAATAGCCGAGCACGAGTGCCCATAAAAAAATATCGTCGTAACTTCACTATGAATGTCGCCGCCAGATGCAAAAAAAAGGGATGCAACACGAGGACTTCCCAGGAGGTCACCCATCCTAGTACTACTCTCGCCCAAGCACGCTTAACTTCGGAGTTCTGATGGGATCCGGTGCTTTAGTGCTGGTATGATCGCATCCGACATGTTATGCACTCATTTTCCTTTATGCTTGCCCCTCCCGCACCTTGTCTGCTCTATTTTGTACCATGCCCATCCCGCTTTTCCATCCCCACCACCGTTTCCCATCAGAAATAGCCGAGCACGAGTGCCCATAAAAAAATATCGTCGTAACTTCACTATGAATGTCGCCGCCAGATGCAAAAAAAAGGGATGCAACACGAGGACTTCCCAGGAGGTCACCCATCCTAGTACTACTCTCGCCCAAGCACGCTTAACTTCGGAGTTCTGATGGGATCCGGTGCTTTAGTGCTGGTATGATCGCATCCGACATGTTATGCACTCATTTTCCTTTATGCTTGCCCCTCCCGCACCTTGTCTGCTCTATTTTGTACCATGCCCATCCCGCTTTTCCATCCCCACCACCGTTTCCCATCAGAAATAGCCGAGCACGAGTGCCCATAAAAAAATATCGTCGTAACTTCACTATGAATGTCGCCGCCAGATGCAAAAAAAAGGGATGCAACACGAGGACTTCCCAGGAGGTCACCCATCCTAGTACTACTCTCGCCCAAGCACGCTTAACTTCGGAGTTCTGATGGGATCCGGTGCTTTAGTGCTGGTATGATCGCATCCGACATGTTATGCACTCATTTTCCTTTATGCTTGCCCCTCCCGCACCTTGTCTGCTCTATTTTGTACCATGCCCATCCCGCTTTTCCATCCCCACCACCGTTTCCCATCAGAAATAGCCGAGCACGAGTGCCCATAAAAAAATATCGTCGTAACTTCACTATGAATGTCGCCGCCAGATGCAAAAAAAAGGGATGCAACACGAGGACTTCCCAGGAGGTCACCCATCCTAGTACTACTCTCGCCCAAGCACGCTTAACTTCGGAGTTCTGATGGGATCCGGTGCTTTAGTGCTGGTATGATCGCATCCGACATGTTATGCACTCATTTTCCTTTATGCTTGCCCCTCCCGCACCTTGTCTGCTCTATTTTGTACCATGCCCATCCCGCTTTTCCATCCCCACCACCGTTTCCCATCAGAAATAGCCGAGCACG
This sequence comes from Lolium multiflorum, assembly GCA_030979885.1. NCBI lineage: Eukaryota > Viridiplantae > Streptophyta > Magnoliopsida > Poales > Poaceae > Lolium > Lolium multiflorum. The sequence continues at coordinate 51,056 of JAUUTY010000723.1, forward strand.
AGTGCCCATAAAAAAATATCGTCGTAACTTCACTATGAATGTCGCCGCCAGACGCAAAAAAAAGGGATGCAACACGAGGACTTCCCAGGAGGTCACCCATCCTAGTACTACTCTCGCCCAAGCACGCTTAACTTCGGAGTTCTGATGGGATCCGGTGCTTTAGTGCTGGTATGATCGCATCCGACATGTTATGCACTCATTTTCCTTTATGCTTGCCCCTCCCGCACCTTGTCTGCTCTATTTTGTACCATGCCCATCCCGCTTTTCCATCCCCACCACCGTTTCCCATCAGAAATAGCCGAGCACGAGTGCCCATAAAAAAATATCGTCGTAACTTCACTATGAATGTCGCCGCCAGATGCAAAAAAAAGGGATGCAACACGAGGACTTCCCAGGAGGTCACCCATCCTAGTACTACTCTCGCCCAAGCACGCTTAACTTCGGAGTTCTGATGGGATCCGGTGCTTTAGTGCTGGTATGATCGCATCCGACATGTTATGCACTCATTTTCCTTTATGCTTGCCCCTCCCGCACCTTGTCTGCTCTATTTTGTACCATGCCCATCCCGCTTTTCCATCCCCACCACCGTTTCCCATCAGAAATAGCCGAGCACGAGTGCCCATAAAAAAATATCGTCGTAACTTCACTATGAATGTCGCCGCCAGATGCAAAAAAAAGGGATGCAACACGAGGACTTCCCAGGAGGTCACCCATCCTAGTACTACTCTCGCCCAAGCACGCTTAACTTCGGAGTTCTGATGGGATCCGGTGCTTTAGTGCTGGTATGATCGCATCCGACATGTTATGCACTCATTTTCCTTTATGCTTGCCCCTCCCGCACCTTGTCTGCTCTATTTTGTACCATGCCCATCCCGCTTTTCCATCCCCACCACCGTTTCCCATCAGAAATAGCCGAGCACGAGTGCCCATAAAAAAATATCGTCGTAACTTCACTATGAATGTCGCCGCCAGACGCAAAAAAAAGGGATGCAACACGAGGACTTCCCAGGAGGTCACCCATCCTAGTACTACTCTCGCCCAAGCACGCTTAACTTCGGAGTTCTGATGGGATCCGGTGCTTTAGTGCTGGTATGATCGCATCCGACATGTTATGCACTCATTTTCCTTTATGCTTGCCCCTCCCGCACCTTGTCTGCTCTATTTTGTACCATGCCCATCCCGCTTTTCCATCCCCACCACCGTTTCCCATCAGAAATAGCCGAGCACGAGTGCCCATAAAAAAATATCGTCGTAACTTCACTATGAATGTCGCCGCCAGATGCAAAAAAAAGGGATGCAACACGAGGACTTCCCAGGAGGTCACCCATCCTAGTACTACTCTCGCCCAAGCACGCTTAACTTCGGAGTTCTGATGGGATCCGGTGCTTTAGTGCTGGTATGATCGCATCCGACATGTTATGCACTCATTTTCCTTTATGCTTGCCCCTCCCGCACCTTGTCTGCTCTATTTTGTACCATGCCCATCCCGCTTTTCCATCCCCACCACCGTTTCCCATCAGAAATAGCCGAGCACGAGTGCCCATAAAAAAATATCGTCGTAACTTCACTATGAATGTCGCCGCCAGATGCAAAAAAAAGGGATGCAACACGAGGACTTCCCAGGAGGTCACCCATCCTAGTACTACTCTCGCCCAAGCACGCTTAACTTCGGAGTTCTGATGGGATCCGGTGCTTTAGTGCTGGTATGATCGCATCCGACATGTTATGCACTCATTTTCCTTTATGCTTGCCCCTCCCGCACCTTGTCTGCTCTATTTTGTACCATGCCCATCCCGCTTTTCCATCCCCACCACCGTTTCCCATCAGAAATAGCCGAGCACGAGTGCCCATAAAAAAATATCGTCGTAACTTCACTATGAATGTCGCCGCCAGACGCAAAAAAAAGGGATGCAACACGAGGACTTCCCAGGAGGTCACCCATCCTAGTACTACTCTCGCCCAAGCACGCTTAACTTCGGAGTTCTGATGGGATCCGGTGCTTTAGTGCTGGTATGATCGCATCCGACATGTTATGCACTCATTTTCCTTTATGCTTGCCCCTCCCGCACCTTGTCTGCTCTATTTTGTACCATGCCCATCCCGCTTTTCCATCCCCACCACCGTTTCCCATCAGAAATAGCCGAGCACGAGTGCCCATAAAAAAATATCGTCGTAACTTCACTATGAATGTCGCCGCCAGATGCAAAAAAAAGGGATGCAACACGAGGACTTCCCAGGAGGTCACCCATCCTAGTACTACTCTCGCCCAAGCACGCTTAACTTCGGAGTTCTGATGGGATCCGGTGCTTTAGTGCTGGTATGATCGCATCCGACATGTTATGCACTCATTTTCCTTTATGCTTGCCCCTCCCGCACCTTGTCTGCTCTATTTTGTACCATGCCCATCCCGCTTTTCCATCCCCACCACCGTTTCCCATCAGAAATAGCCGAGCACGAGTGCCCATAAAAAAATATCGTCGTAACTTCACTATGAATGTCGCCGCCAGATGCAAAAAAAAGGGATGCAACACGAGGACTTCCCAGGAGGTCACCCATCCTAGTACTACTCTCGCCCAAGCACGCTTAACTTCGGAGTTCTGATGGGATCCGGTGCTTTAGTGCTGGTATGATCGCATCCGACATGTTATGCACTCATTTTCCTTTATGCTTGCCCCTCCCGCACCTTGTCTGCTCTATTTTGTACCATGCCCATCCCGCTTTTCCATCCCCACCACCGTTTCCCATCAGAAATAGCCGAGCACGAGTGCCCATAAAAAAATATCGTCGTAACTTCACTATGAATGTCGCCGCCAGACGCAAAAAAAAGGGATGCAACACGAGGACTTCCCAGGAGGTCACCCATCCTAGTACTACTCTCGCCCAAGCACGCTTAACTTCGGAGTTCTGATGGGATCCGGTGCTTTAGTGCTGGTATGATCGCATCCGACATGTTATGCACTCATTTTCCTTTATGCTTGCCCCTCCCGCACCTTGTCTGCTCTATTTTGTACCATGCCCATCCCGCTTTTCCATCCCCACCACCGTTTCCCATCAGAAATAGCCGAGCACGAGTGCCCATAAAAAAATATCGTCGTAACTTCACTATGAATGTCGCCGCCAGATGCAAAAAAAAGGGATGCAACACGAGGACTTCCCAGGAGGTCACCCATCCTAGTACTACTCTCGCCCAAGCACGCTTAACTTCGGAGTTCTGATGGGATCCGGTGCTTTAGTGCTGGTATGATCGCATCCGACATGTTATGCACTCATTTTCCTTTATGCTTGCCCCTCCCGCACCTTGTCTGCTCTATTTTGTACCATGCCCATCCCGCTTTTCCATCCCCACCACCGTTTCCCATCAGAAATAGCCGAGCACGAGTGCCCATAAAAAAATATCGTCGTAACTTCACTATGAATGTCGCCGCCAGATGCAAAAAAAAGGGATGCAACACGAGGACTTCCCAGGAGGTCACCCATCCTAGTACTACTCTCGCCCAAGCACGCTTAACTTCGGAGTTCTGATGGGATCCGGTGCTTTAGTGCTGGTATGATCGCATCCGACATGTTATGCACTCATTTTCCTTTATGCTTGCCCCTCCCGCACCTTGTCTGCTCTATTTTGTACCATGCCCATCCCGCTTTTCCATCCCCACCACCGTTTCCCATCAGAAATAGCCGAGCACGAGTGCCCATAAAAAAATATCGTCGTAACTTCACTATGAATGTCGCCGCCAGACGCAAAAAAAAGGGATGCAACACGAGGACTTCCCAGGAGGTCACCCATCCTAGTACTACTCTCGCCCAAGCACGCTTAACTTCGGAGTTCTGATGGGATCCGGTGCTTTAGTGCTGGTATGATCGCATCCGACATGTTATGCACTCATTTTCCTTTATGCTTGCCCCTCCCGCACCTTGTCTGCTCTATTTTGTACCATGCCCATCCCGCTTTTCCATCCCCACCACCGTTTCCCATCAGAAATAGCCGAGCACGAGTGCCCATAAAAAAATATCGTCGTAACTTCACTATGAATGTCGCCGCCAGACGCAAAAAAAAGGGATGCAACACGAGGACTTCCCAGGAGGTCACCCATCCTAGTACTACTCTCGCCCAAGCACGCTTAACTTCGGAGTTCTGATGGGATCCGGTGCTTTAGTGCTGGTATGATCGCATCCGACATGTTATGCACTCATTTTCCTTTATGCTTGCCCCTCCCGCACCTTGTCTGCTCTATTTTGTACCATGCCCATCCCGCTTTTCCATCCCCACCACCGTTTCCCATCAGAAATAGCCGAGCACGAGTGCCCATAAAAAAATATCGTCGTAACTTCACTATGAATGTCGCCGCCAGACGCAAAAAAAAGGGATGCAACACGAGGACTTCCCAGGAGGTCACCCATCCTAGTACTACTCTCGCCCAAGCACGCTTAACTTCGGAGTTCTGATGGGATCCGGTGCTTTAGTGCTGGTATGATCGCATCCGACATGTTATGCACTCATTTTCCTTTATGCTTGCCCCTCCCGCACCTTGTCTGCTCTATTTTGTACCATGCCCATCCCGCTTTTCCATCCCCACCACCGTTTCCCATCAGAAATAGCCGAGCACGAGTGCCCATAAAAAAATATCGTCGTAACTTCACTATGAATGTCGCCGCCAGACGCAAAAAAAAGGGATGCAACACGAGGACTTCCCAGGAGGTCACCCATCCTAGTACTACTCTCGCCCAAGCACGCTTAACTTCGGAGTTCTGATGGGATCCGGTGCTTTAGTGCTGGTATGATCGCATCCGACATGTTATGCACTCATTTTCCTTTATGCTTGCCCCTCCCGCACCTTGTCTGCTCTATTTTGTACCATGCCCATCCCGCTTTTCCATCCCCACCACCGTTTCCCATCAGAAATAGCCGAGCACGAGTGCCCATAAAAAAATATCGTCGTAACTTCACTATGAATGTCGCCGCCAGACGCAAAAAAAAGGGATGCAACACGAGGACTTCCCAGGAGGTCACCCATCCTAGTACTACTCTCGCCCAAGCACGCTTAACTTCGGAGTTCTGATGGGATCCGGTGCTTTAGTGCTGGTATGATCGCATCCGACATGTTATGCACTCATTTTCCTTTATGCTTGCCCCTCCCGCACCTTGTCTGCTCTATTTTGTACCATGCCCATCCCGCTTTTCCATCCCCACCACCGTTTCCCATCAGAAATAGCCGAGCACGAGTGCCCATAAAAAAATATCGTCGTAACTTCACTATGAATGTCGCCGCCAGACGCAAAAAAAAGGGATGCAACACGAGGACTTCCCAGGAGGTCACCCATCCTAGTACTACTCTCGCCCAAGCACGCTTAACTTCGGAGTTCTGATGGGATCCGGTGCTTTAGTGCTGGTATGATCGCATCCGACATGTTATGCACTCATTTTCCTTTATGCTTGCCCCTCCCGCACCTTGTCTGCTCTATTTTGTACCATGCCCATCCCGCTTTTCCATCCCCACCACCGTTTCCCATCAGAAATAGCCGAGCACGAGTGCCCATAAAAAAATATCGTCGTAACTTCACTATGAATGTCGCCGCCAGATGCAAAAAAAAGGGATGCAACACGAGGACTTCCCAGGAGGTCACCCATCCTAGTACTACTCTCGCCCAAGCACGCTTAACTTCGGAGTTCTGATGGGATCCGGTGCTTTAGTGCTGGTATGATCGCATCCGACATGTTATGCACTCATTTTCCTTTATGCTTGCCCCTCCCGCACCTTGTCTGCTCTATTTTGTACCATGCCCATCCCGCTTTTCCATCCCCACCACCGTTTCCCATCAGAAATAGCCGAGCACGAGTGCCCATAAAAAAATATCGTCGTAACTTCACTATGAATGTCGCCGCCAGATGCAAAAAAAAGGGATGCAACACGAGGACTTCCCAGGAGGTCACCCATCCTAGTACTACTCTCGCCCAAGCACGCTTAACTTCGGAGTTCTGATGGGATCCGGTGCTTTAGTGCTGGTATGATCGCATCCGACATGTTATGCACTCATTTTCCTTTATGCTTGCCCCTCCCGCACCTTGTCTGCTCTATTTTGTACCATGCCCATCCCGCTTTTCCATCCCCACCACCGTTTCCCATCAGAAATAGCCGAGCACGAGTGCCCATAAAAAAATATCGTCGTAACTTCACTATGAATGTCGCCGCCAGACGCAAAAAAAAGGGATGCAACACGAGGACTTCCCAGGAGGTCACCCATCCTAGTACTACTCTCGCCCAAGCACGCTTAACTTCGGAGTTCTGATGGGATCCGGTGCTTTAGTGCTGGTATGATCGCATCCGACATGTTATGCACTCATTTTCCTTTATGCTTGCCCCTCCCGCACCTTGTCTGCTCTATTTTGTACCATGCCCATCCCGCTTTTCCATCCCCACCACCGTTTCCCATCAGAAATAGCCGAGCACGAGTGCCCATAAAAAAATATCGTCGTAACTTCACTATGAATGTCGCCGCCAGATGCAAAAAAAAGGGATGCAACACGAGGACTTCCCAGGAGGTCACCCATCCTAGTACTACTCTCGCCCAAGCACGCTTAACTTCGGAGTTCTGATGGGATCCGGTGCTTTAGTGCTGGTATGATCGCATCCGACATGTTATGCACTCATTTTCCTTTATGCTTGCCCCTCCCGCACCTTGTCTGCTCTATTTTGTACCATGCCCATCCCGCTTTTCCATCCCCACCACCGTTTCCCATCAGAAATAGCCGAGCACGAGTGCCCATAAAAAAATATCGTCGTAACTTCACTATGAATGTCGCCGCCAGATGCAAAAAAAAGGGATGCAACACGAGGACTTCCCAGGAGGTCACCCATCCTAGTACTACTCTCGCCCAAGCACGCTTAACTTCGGAGTTCTGATGGGATCCGGTGCTTTAGTGCTGGTATGATCGCATCCGACATGTTATGCACTCATTTTCCTTTATGCTTGCCCCTCCCGCACCTTGTCTGCTCTATTTTGTACCATGCCCATCCCGCTTTTCCATCCCCACCACCGTTTCCCATCAGAAATAGCCGAGCACGAGTGCCCATAAAAAAATATCGTCGTAACTTCACTATGAATGTCGCCGCCAGACGCAAAAAAAAGGGATGCAACACGAGGACTTCCCAGGAGGTCACCCATCCTAGTACTACTCTCGCCCAAGCACGCTTAACTTCGGAGTTCTGATGGGATCCGGTGCTTTAGTGCTGGTATGATCGCATCCGACATGTTATGCACTCATTTTCCTTTATGCTTGCCCCTCCCGCACCTTGTCTGCTCTATTTTGTACCATGCCCATCCCGCTTTTCCATCCCCACCACCGTTTCCCATCAGAAATAGCCGAGCACGAGTGCCCATAAAAAAATATCGTCGTAACTTCACTATGAATGTCGCCGCCAGATGCAAAAAAAAGGGATGCAACACGAGGACTTCCCAGGAGGTCACCCATCCTAGTACTACTCTCGCCCAAGCACGCTTAACTTCGGAGTTCTGATGGGATCCGGTGCTTTAGTGCTGGTATGATCGCATCCGACATGTTATGCACTCATTTTCCTTTATGCTTGCCCCTCCCGCACCTTGTCTGCTCTATTTTGTACCATGCCCATCCCGCTTTTCCATCCCCACCACCGTTTCCCATCAGAAATAGCCGAGCACGAGTGCCCATAAAAAAATATCGTCGTAACTTCACTATGAATGTCGCCGCCAGATGCAAAAAAAAGGGATGCAACACGAGGACTTCCCAGGAGGTCACCCATCCTAGTACTACTCTCGCCCAAGCACGCTTAACTTCGGAGTTCTGATGGGATCCGGTGCTTTAGTGCTGGTATGATCGCATCCGACATGTTATGCACTCATTTTCCTTTATGCTTGCCCCTCCCGCACCTTGTCTGCTCTATTTTGTACCATGCCCATCCCGCTTTTCCATCCCCACCACCGTTTCCCATCAGAAATAGCCGAGCACGAGTGCCCATAAAAAAATATCGTCGTAACTTCACTATGAATGTCGCCGCCAGATGCAAAAAAAAGGGATGCAACACGAGGACTTCCCAGGAGGTCACCCATCCTAGTACTACTCTCGCCCAAGCACGCTTAACTTCGGAGTTCTGATGGGATCCGGTGCTTTAGTGCTGGTATGATCGCATCCGACATGTTATGCACTCATTTTCCTTTATGCTTGCCCCTCCCGCACCTTGTCTGCTCTATTTTGTACCATGCCCATCCCGCTTTTCCATCCCCACCACCGTTTCCCATCAGAAATAGCCGAGCACGAGTGCCCATAAAAAAATATCGTCGTAACTTCACTATGAATGTCGCCGCCAGACGCAAAAAAAAGGGATGCAACACGAGGACTTCCCAGGAGGTCACCCATCCTAGTACTACTCTCGCCCAAGCACGCTTAACTTCGGAGTTCTGATGGGATCCGGTGCTTTAGTGCTGGTATGATCGCATCCGACATGTTATGCACTCATTTTCCTTTATGCTTGCCCCTCCCGCACCTTGTCTGCTCTATTTTGTACCATGCCCATCCCGCTTTTCCATCCCCACCACCGTTTCCCATCAGAAATAGCCGAGCACGAGTGCCCATAAAAAAATATCGTCGTAACTTCACTATGAATGTCGCCGCCAGATGCAAAAAAAAGGGATGCAACACGAGGACTTCCCAGGAGGTCACCCATCCTAGTACTACTCTCGCCCAAGCACGCTTAACTTCGGAGTTCTGATGGGATCCGGTGCTTTAGTGCTGGTATGATCGCATCCGACATGTTATGCACTCATTTTCCTTTATGCTTGCCCCTCCCGCACCTTGTCTGCTCTATTTTGTACCATGCCCATCCCGCTTTTCCATCCCCACCACCGTTTCCCATCAGAAATAGCCGAGCACGAGTGCCCATAAAAAAATATCGTCGTAACTTCACTATGAATGTCGCCGCCAGATGCAAAAAAAAGGGATGCAACACGAGGACTTCCCAGGAGGTCACCCATCCTAGTACTACTCTCGCCCAAGCACGCTTAACTTCGGAGTTCTGATGGGATCCGGTGCTTTAGTGCTGGTATGATCGCATCCGACATGTTATGCACTCATTTTCCTTTATGCTTGCCCCTCCCGCACCTTGTCTGCTCTATTTTGTACCATGCCCATCCCGCTTTTCCATCCCCACCACCGTTTCCCATCAGAAATAGCCGAGCACGAGTGCCCATAAAAAAATATCGTCGTAACTTCACTATGAATGTCGCCGCCAGATGCAAAAAAAAGGGATGCAACACGAGGACTTCCCAGGAGGTCACCCATCCTAGTACTACTCTCGCCCAAGCACGCTTAACTTCGGAGTTCTGATGGGATCCGGTGCTTTAGTGCTGGTATGATCGCATCCGACATGTTATGCACTCATTTTCCTTTATGCTTGCCCCTCCCGCACCTTGTCTGCTCTATTTTGTACCATGCCCATCCCGCTTTTCCATCCCCACCACCGTTTCCCATCAGAAATAGCCGAGCACGAGTGCCCATAAAAAAATATCGTCGTAACTTCACTATGAATGTCGCCGCCAGATGCAAAAAAAAGGGATGCAACACGAGGACTTCCCAGGAGGTCACCCATCCTAGTACTACTCTCGCCCAAGCACGCTTAACTTCGGAGTTCTGATGGGATCCGGTGCTTTAGTGCTGGTATGATCGCATCCGACATGTTATGCACTCATTTTCCTTTATGCTTGCCCCTCCCGCACCTTGTCTGCTCTATTTTGTACCATGCCCATCCCGCTTTTCCATCCCCACCACCGTTTCCCATCAGAAATAGCCGAGCACGAGTGCCCATAAAAAAATATCGTCGTAACTTCACTATGAATGTCGCCGCCAGATGCAAAAAAAAGGGATGCAACACGAGGACTTCCCAGGAGGTCACCCATCCTAGTACTACTCTCGCCCAAGCACGCTTAACTTCGGAGTTCTGATGGGATCCGGTGCTTTAGTGCTGGTATGATCGCATCCGACATGTTATGCACTCATTTTCCTTTATGCTTGCCCCTCCCGCACCTTGTCTGCTCTATTTTGTACCATGCCCATCCCGCTTTTCCATCCCCACCACCGTTTCCCATCAGAAATAGCCGAGCACGAGTGCCCATAAAAAAATATCGTCGTAACTTCACTATGAATGTCGCCGCCAGACGCAAAAAAAAAGGGATGCAACACGAGGACTTCCCAGGAGGTCACCCATCCTAGTACTACTCTCGCCCAAGCACGCTTAACTTCGGAGTTCTGATGGGATCCGGTGCTTTAGTGCTGGTATGATCGCATCCGACATGTTATGCACTCATTTTCCTTTATGCTTGCCCCTCCCGCACCTTGTCTGCTCTATTTTGTACCATGCCCATCCCGCTTTTCCATCCCCACCACCGTTTCCCATCAGAAATAGCCGAGCACGAGTGCCCATAAAAAAATATCGTCGTAACTTCACTATGAATGTCGCCGCCAGATGCAAAAAAAAGGGATGCAACACGAGGACTTCCCAGGAGGTCACCCATCCTAGTACTACTCTCGCCCAAGCACGCTTAACTTCGGAGTTCTGATGGGATCCGGTGCTTTAGTGCTGGTATGATCGCATCCGACATGTTATGCACTCATTTTCCTTTATGCTTGCCCCTCCCGCACCTTGTCTGCTCTATTTTGTACCATGCCCATCCCGCTTTTCCATCCCCACCACCGTTTCCCATCAGAAATAGCCGAGCACGAGTGCCCATAAAAAAATATCGTCGTAACTTCACTATGAATGTCGCCGCCAGATGCAAAAAAAAGGGATGCAACACGAGGACTTCCCAGGAGGTCACCCATCCTAGTACTACTCTCGCCCAAGCACGCTTAACTTCGGAGTTCTGATGGGATCCGGTGCTTTAGTGCTGGTATGATCGCATCCGACATGTTATGCACTCATTTTCCTTTATGCTTGCCCCTCCCGCACCTTGTCTGCTCTATTTTGTACCATGCCCATCCCGCTTTTCCATCCCCACCACCGTTTCCCATCAGAAATAGCCGAGCACGAGTGCCCATAAAAAAATATCGTCGTAACTTCACTATGAATGTCGCCGCCAGATGCAAAAAAAAGGGATGCAACACGAGGACTTCCCAGGAGGTCACCCATCCTAGTACTACTCTCGCCCAAGCACGCTTAACTTCGGAGTTCTGATGGGATCCGGTGCTTTAGTGCTGGTATGATCGCATCCGACATGTTATGCACTCATTTTCCTTTATGCTTGCCCCTCCCGCACCTTGTCTGCTCTATTTTGTACCATGCCCATCCCGCTTTTCCATCCCCACCACCGTTTCCCATCAGAAATAGCCGAGCACGAGTGCCCATAAAAAAATATCGTCGTAACTTCACTATGAATGTCGCCGCCAGACGCAAAAAAAAGGGATGCAACACGAGGACTTCCCAGGAGGTCACCCATCCTAGTACTACTCTCGCCCAAGCACGCTTAACTTCGGAGTTCTGATGGGATCCGGTGCTTTAGTGCTGGTATGATCGCATCCGACATGTTATGCACTCATTTTCCTTTATGCTTGCCCCTCCCGCACCTTGTCTGCTCTATTTTGTACCATGCCCATCCCGCTTTTCCATCCCCACCACCGTTTCCCATCAGAAATAGCCGAGCACGAGTGCCCATAAAAAAATATCGTCGTAACTTCACTATGAATGTCGCCGCCAGATGCAAAAAAAAGGGATGCAACACGAGGACTTCCCAGGAGGTCACCCATCCTAGTACTACTCTCGCCCAAGCACGCTTAACTTCGGAGTTCTGATGGGATCCGGTGCTTTAGTGCTGGTATGATCGCATCCGACATGTTATGCACTCATTTTCCTTTATGCTTGCCCCTCCCGCACCTTGTCTGCTCTATTTTGTACCATGCCCATCCCGCTTTTCCATCCCCACCACCGTTTCCCATCAGAAATAGCCGAGCACGAGTGCCCATAAAAAAATATCGTCGTAACTTCACTATGAATGTCGCCGCCAGACGCAAAAAAAAGGGATGCAACACGAGGACTTCCCAGGAGGTCACCCATCCTAGTACTACTCTCGCCCAAGCACGCTTAACTTCGGAGTTCTGATGGGATCCGGTGCTTTAGTGCTGGTATGATCGCATCCGACATGTTATGCACTCATTTTCCTTTATGCTTGCCCCTCCCGCACCTATAATTTCTGACGTTCCATGCTTGTTTTATGACAATACTTACATGTTTTGCTTGCACTTTATAATGTTTTTATGCGTTTTCCGGAACTAACCTATTAACAAGATGCCACAGTGCCAGTTCCTGTTTTCTGCTGTTTTTGGTTCCAGAAAGGCTGTTCGGGCAATATTCTCGGAATTGGACGAAATCAACGCCAAAGATCTTATTTTTCCCGGAAGGCTCCAGAACACCGAAGGGGAGTCGGAGGAGAGCCAGGGGGCCACCAGGAGGGTGGGCCGCGCGGGCTAGCCCCAGGCCGCGCCCCCCTATAAAGCCCTTCGACCTAAAAACGCTACCACTTGACGAAACTCCAGAAAGACTCCAGGGGCGCCGCCACCATCGCGAAACTCCAATTCGGGGGACAGAAGTCTCTGTCCGGCACGGGGAAGTGCCCCCGGAAGCCATCTCCATCGACGCCACCGCCTCCATCATGCTCCGTGAGTAGTTCCCCCATGGACTACGGGTTCTAGCTGTAGCTAGTTGGTATTCTCTCCCCCATGTACTTCAATACAATGATCTCATGAGCTGCCTTACATGATTGAGATCCATCTGATGTAATCGGTGTTGTGTTTGTTGGGATCCGATGGATTGTTACGTTATGATTGTCTATCTACAAAGTTTATGAAGTTATTGTTGCTGCAATCTTGTTGTGTTTAATGCTTGTCACTAGGGCCCGAGTGGCATGATCTTAGATTTGAGCTCTATAATTATTGCTTAGATTGTATCTACAAGTTGTATGCACATGTCACTGTCCGGAACCAAAGGCCCCGAAGTGACAGAAATCGGGACAACCGGAGGGGATGGCGGTGATGTGAGGGACACATGTTTTCACGGAGTGTTAATGCTTTGCTCCGGTGCTCTATTAAAAGGAGTACCTTAATATCCAGTAGATTCCCTTGAGGCCCGGCTGCCACCGGCTGGTAGGACAATAGATGTTGTGCAAGTTTCTCATTGCGAGCACGTACGACTAAATATGGAAAACATGCCTACATGATTAATGAATTGATGTTCTTTCTTAATGCCTTATCAATCCTATCAATTGCCCAACTGTAATTTGTTCACCCAACACTTGTTATTGGAGAGTTGCCACTAGTGTAGATAGCTGGGAACCCCGGTCCATCTTTCATCATCATATACTCGTTCTACATGTCAACTATTTTCTGGTACCATTGCTCTCATATTGCTATTACTGCTGCTGTGTTACTGTTACTACTGCTCTCATATTACTGCTACTTTCACATCACCCCTGTTGCTAGTGCTTTTCCAGGTGCAGCTGAATTGACAACTCAGTTGTTAAGGCTTATAAGTATTCTTTACCTCCCCTTGTGTCGAATCAATAAATTTGGGTTTTACTTCCCTCGAAGACTGTTGCGATCCCCTATACTTGTGGGTCATCAAGACTATTTTCTGGCGCCGTTGCCGGGGAGGCATAGCTCTACTCATAAGTTCACCTGGGGAGTACACTCTACCTCTCTCTCTGTTTTATTTTATTTTGTTTTGCTTAGTTTACTTTTGTTTAGTTTATTTGTGCTTAGTTTATTTCTGTCTAGTTTTACTTTGCTTAGTTTACTTTTGTCTAGTTTATTTTTGTCTTGTTTTATTTTCCCTATATACCCGAAAATCCATAAAAATTTGAAAAACCTAAAAATTAAAAACTGCTGTTATGGGAGAACCAACAACCTACTTGGAGCTTATAGAATGTTATAATAATTATAGAGAATCAAGAACTGGTAAAATAATGAGTGCTATGATAGAAAAATTGAATACAATGGCTAGAATCTTGCTTAGACGCCATGATATAAACTGTTGCTCTCAACATGATACTAAACATCTTAAATTTCAATGTGGCTTTAGTGAGGAATTTTTAATTAAGAACTATAATCGGAATTGCTATATTCATTATGGGTTCGAAGAGGTAGAACAATTTGTCTTATTTATGGGAGCCTCCGAGATAGAATCCTTCATGGTTGAGAATTATGAAACTTGTGTTGTTTGTAAGGGCCTTAAAGATTATGTCTCTACTATCCTTAATTCTTGCATAGAATGCTACAGTAGGAATCCTTATATCCTTGATTATAAAGAGAGACACATTAATGCACAAGAATGCACTCACAATTTGCAGGAACCGGTGGAAGAAGAAATTGATGAACCTGAAAGCTCATTGGATGAAAAAGAGGAGGAAATTGATGAACCTGAAAGCTCATTGGATGAAAAAGAAGAGGAGAGTGATGAACAAAAGGAGGAAGAATGGATTAGCTACCCATGCCAACCTTCTAATGAGAGTAACTCTTCATCTCTTACACTATTTGATTGTCCTCCATGCTTACCGAAAGAGGTTGAATGTTATGTTCCTGTGGATTCTCTTGAAATATTACCTATGAGTAAAACTTGTGAGAATAATTATGCTACTGTTATATATGATAATCCATGCTACTTTGATAAATCTTATGATAATGCTTTGTTTGTGCCTGATGTCGAAATGCATGGTACTAAAGAATTTTGCTTGGCAAATGTTTATGATAAAGCTCTAGATGATGGTCCTATGTTACTTGATAATATTAATTGTACTACTAATGAAAATGGGATTGGAGAGTTCTTGACTTATTCTATGAGTCCCATATCTATTGAGATTGATCACCTACCTTGTTATATTATTAATAAAAGTAAGTTTGAAAGTTTTAATTCCACTATTCTTGAACTTGATAAAAATTATGTGTTTGGAAATCATGAAAAGTATGCTGCATGTGATAGTTATATTGTTGAGTTTATCCATGAAGCTACTGAAAATTATTATGAGAGAGGAAAATATGGTAGTAGAAATTTTCATGGTGCTAAAACACCTCTCTATATGCTTAAAATTTTGAAGTTACTCTTGTTTTATCTTCTTATGCTTATCACTTTGTTCTTCATGAATTTATTTGTGTACAAGATTCCTATGCATAGGAAGTGGGTTAGACTTAAATGTGTTTTGAATTTGCTTTTTGATGCTCTCTTTTGCTTCAAATACTATTTCTTGCGAGTGCATCATTTAAAACTGCTGAGCCCATCTTGATGGCTATAAAGAAAGAACTTCTTGGGAGATAACCCATGTGTTATTTTGCTACAGTAATTTGTTTTATATTTGTGTCTTGGAAGTTGTTTACTACTGTAGCAACCTCTCCTTATCTTAGTTTTGTGTTTTGTTGTGCCAAGTGAAGCCTCTAATCGAAGGTTGATACTAGATTTGGATTTCTGCGCAGAAACAGATTTCTATCTGTCACGAATCTGGGCTTATTTCTCTGTAGGAAACTCAGAAAAATCTGCCAATTTACGTGCGTGATCCTCAGATATGTACGCAACTTTCATTAGTTTTGAGTTTTCTGATTTGAGCAACGGAAGTACCATTTTAAAATTCGTGTTTACTGGCTGTTCTGTTTTGGCAGATTCTGTCTCTGTTTTTTGCATTGTCTCTTGTGGACTTTATGTGAGGCTTTCTAGACGTGGAGAGCTGTAGCTAATGTTTTATTGAGTTCTTGCAATGTGTCACTACAGGACCAAGGTGGATTAAAGTTTTTTGAGTACTAACCCCTCTAATGAAGTTTATGAGAAGTTTGGTGTGAAGGAAGTTTTCAAGGGTCAAGAGAGGAGGATGATATATGATCAAGAAGAGTGAAAAGTCTAAGCTTGGGGATGCCCCCGTGGTTCATCCCTGCATATTTCAAGGAGACTCAAGCGTCTAAGCTTGGGGATGCCCAAGGCATCCCCTTCTTCATCAACTTATCAGGTTTCTTCTATTGAAACTATATTTTTATTCGGTCACATCATATGTGCTTTACTTGGAGCGTCTGTGTGTTTTTATTTTTGTTTGTGTTTGAATAAAGATGGATCCTAGCAATCCTTGTTTGGGAGAGAGACACGCTCCGCTTTTTCATATGAACACTTGTTCTTCGTTTTACTTTTAATGTTCAATGAATAAAAGTTGGAAGCTACAATATTTATCTTTATTTGGTTGGGAAAAGAAAATGCCTCATATGTCTTGGATAATTTGATACTTGGCAATTGTTTTGAGCTCTCAAGTAGATCATAAGTTTTTGCATGTAGTTTAAACCTATTAGTGGAGAACTACCGTAAAGCTTGTTAAAATTGGTTTGCATAATTGATCTCTCTTAAGGTCTAGATATTTTCTGGTAAAAGTGTTTGAGCAACAAGGAAGACAGTGTAGAGTATTATAATGCTTGCAATATGTTCTTATGTAAGTTTTGCTGTACCGGTTCATACTTGTGTTTGCTTCAAACAACCTTGCTAGCCTAAACCTTGTACTGAGAGGGAATACTTCTCGTGCATCCAAAAACCTTGAGCCAAAACCTATGCCATTTGTGTCCACCATACCTACCTACTATGTGGTATTTCCTGCCATTCCAAAGTAAATTGCTTGAGTGCTACCTTTAAATAATTCAAAATGCTTCTCAATTTGTGTTAATGTTTCATAGCTCATGAGGAAGTATGTGGTGTTTAGCTTTCAACCTTGTCATTTACTTTTGACGGACTCTCATATGGACTAGTGGCACATCCGCTTATCCAATAATTTTGCAAAAAGAGCTGGCAATGGGATTCCCAGTCCCGAATTAATTAATTTAAATAGACACTCCTCCATGGTTTGTGATTGTTGGACGGCACCCGAAGGATTCGGTTAGCCATGGCTTGTGTAAGCAAAGGTGGGGAGGAGTGTCATCATAATAAAACTAAAATAAAAAGGCACTCCTTCATGGTATGAGATTGTTGGCAGGCACCCGAGGATTCGGTTAGCCATGGTTTGTGAAAGAAAGGTTGGAAGGAGTGCCACCCAAAAATAAAAATAATTCATGGGAGCCGCTCTTGAAGGTTTGTCTAGCAAGGGGGTTAGAGTGCCCACTACCATTCGTTGACAACAACAAACACCTCTCAAAACTTTACTTTTATGCTCTCTTTATGTTTTCAAAACCAAAGCTCTAGCACAAATATAGCAATCGATGCTTTCCTCTTTGAAGGGCCATTCTTTTACTTTATGTTGAGTCAGTTTACCTACTTCCTTCCATCTTAGAAGCAAACACTTGTGTCAACTGTGCATTGATTCTTACATACTTGCTTATTTGCATTCATCATATTACTTTGTGTTGACAATTATCCATGAGATATGCATGTTGAAAGTTGAAAGCAACCGCTGAAACTTAAATCTTCCTTTGTGTTGCTTCGATGCCTTTACTTTGAATCTATTGCTTTATGAGTTAACTCTTGTGCAAGGCTTTTGATGCTTGTCTTGAAAGTACTCTTCATGAAAAGTTTTGCTATATGTTATCTATTTGTTAGCAACTATAGATCATTGCCTTGAGTCACTTCATTCATTTCATATGCTTTGTAATAGTATGATCAAGGTTATGTAAGTAGCATGTCACTACAGAAATTATTCTTTTTATCGTTTACCTGCTCGGGACGAGCAGGAACTAAGCTTGGGGATGCTGATACGTCTCCAACGTATCCATAATTTCTGACGTTCCATGCTTGTTTTATGACAATACTTACATGTTTTGCTTGCACTTTATAATGTTTTTATGCGTTTTCCGGAACTAACCTATTAACAAGATGCCACAGTGCCAGTTCCTGTTTTCTGCTGTTTTTGGTTCCAGAAAGGCTGTTCGGGCAATATTCTCGGAATTGGACGAAATCAACGCCAAAGATCTTATTTTTCCCGGGAGCATCCAGAACACCGAAGGAGTCGGAGGAGAGCCAGGGGGCCACAGGGCCGCGCGGCCAGCCCCCGGCCGCGCCCGTGGGAGGCCCCTGTCAGCCCTCCGCGCCGCCTCTTCGCCTATTTAAGCCCTTTCGACCTAAAAACGCAGTACCACTTGACGAAACTCCAGAAAGACTCCAGGGGCGCCGCCACCATCGCGAAACTCCAATTCGGGGGACAGAAGTCTCTGTCCCGGCACCCTGCCGGGACGGGGAAGTGCCCCCGGAAGCCATCTCCATCGACGCCACCGCCTCCATCATGCTCCGTGAGTAGTTCCCCCATGGACTACGGGTTCTAGCTGTAGCTAGTTGGTATTCTCTCCCCCATGTACTTCAATACAATGATCTCATGAGCTGCCTTACATGATTGAGATCCATCTGATGTAATCGGTGTTGTGTTTGTTGGGATCCGATGGATTGTTACGTTATGATTGTCTATCTACAAAGTTTATGAAGTTATTGTTGCTGCAATCTTGTTGTGTTTAATGCTTGTCACTAGGGCCCGAGTGGCATGATCTTAGATTTGAGCTCTATAATTATTGCTTAGATTGTATCTACAAGTTGTATGCACATGTCACTGTCCGGAACCAAAGGCCCCGAAGTGACAGAAATCGGGACAACCGGAGGGGATGGCGGTGATGTGAGGGACACATGTTTTCACGGAGTGTTAATGCTTTGCTCCGGTGCTCTATTAAAAGGAGTACCTTAATATCCAGTAGATTCCCTTGAGGCCCGGCTGCCACCGGCTGGTAGGACAATAGATGTTGTGCAAGTTTCTCATTGCGAGCACGTACGACTAAATATGGAAAACATGCCTACATGATTAATGAATTGATGTTCTTTCTTAATGCCTTATCAATCCTATCAATTGCCCAACTGTAATTTGTTCACCCAACACTTGTTATTGGAGAGTTGCCACTAGTGTAGATAGCTGGGAACCCCGGTCCATCTTTCATCATCATATACTCGTTCTACATGTCAACTATTTTCTGGTACCATTGCTCTCATATTACTACTACTGCTGCTGTGTTACTGTTACTATTGCTCTCATATCACTGCTACTTTCACATCACCCCTGTTGCTAGTGCTTTTCCAGGTGCAGCTGAATTGACAACTCAGTTGTTAAGGCTTATAAGTATTCTTTACCTCCCCTTGTGTCGAATCAATAAATTTGGGTTTTACTTCCCTCGAAGACTGTTGCGATCCCCTATACTTTATGCTTGCCCCTCCCGCACCTTGTCTGCTCTATTTTGTACCATGCCCATCCCGCTTTTCCATCCCCACCACCGTTTCCCATCAGAAATAGCCGAGCACGAGTGCCCATAAAAAAATATCGTCGTAACTTCACTATGAATGTCGCCGCCAGATGCAAAAAAAAGGGATGCAACACGAGGACTTCCCAGGAGGTCACCCATCCTAGTACTACTCTCGCCCAAGCACGCTTAACTTCGGAGTTCTGATGGGATCCGGTGCTTTAGTGCTGGTATGATCGCATCCGACATGTTATGCACTCATTTTCCTTTATGCTTGCCCCTCCCGCACCTTGTCTGCTCTATTTTGTACCATGCCCATCCCGCTTTTCCATCCCCACCACCGTTTCCCATCAGAAATAGCCGAGCACGAGTGCCCATAAAAAAATATCGTCGTAACTTCACTATGAATGTCGCCGCCAGATGCAAAAAAAAGGGATGCAACACGAGGACTTCCCAGGAGGTCACCCATCCTAGTACTACTCTCGCCCAAGCACGCTTAACTTCGGAGTTCTGATGGGATCCGGTGCTTTAGTGCTGGTATGATCGCATCCGACATGTTATGCACTCATTTTCCTTTATGCTTGCCCCTCCCGCACCTTGTCTGCTCTATTTTGTACCATGCCCATCCCGCTTTTCCATCCCCACCACCGTTTCCCATCAGAAATAGCCGAGCACGAGTGCCCATAAAAAAATATCGTCGTAACTTCACTATGAATGTCGCCGCCAGACGCAAAAAAAAGGGATGCAACACGAGGACTTCCCAGGAGGTCACCCATCCTAGTACTACTCTCGCCCAAGCACGCTTAACTTCGGAGTTCTGATGGGATCCGGTGCTTTAGTGCTGGTATGATCGCATCCGACATGTTATGCACTCATTTTCCTTTATGCTTGCCCCTCCCGCACCTTGTCTGCTCTATTTTGTACCATGCCCATCCCGCTTTTCCATCCCCACCACCGTTTCCCATCAGAAATAGCCGAGCACGAGTGCCCATAAAAAAATATCGTCGTAACTTCACTATGAATGTCGCCGCCAGATGCAAAAAAAAGGGATGCAACACGAGGACTTCCCAGGAGGTCACCCATCCTAGTACTACTCTCGCCCAAGCACGCTTAACTTCGGAGTTCTGATGGGATCCGGTGCTTTAGTGCTGGTATGATCGCATCCGACATGTTATGCACTCATTTTCCTTTATGCTTGCCCCTCCCGCACCTTGTCTGCTCTATTTTGTACCATGCCCATCCCGCTTTTCCATCCCCACCACCGTTTCCCATCAGAAATAGCCGAGCACGAGTGCCCATAAAAAAATATCGTCGTAACTTCACTATGAATGTCGCCGCCAGATGCAAAAAAAAGGGATGCAACACGAGGACTTCCCAGGAGGTCACCCATCCTAGTACTACTCTCGCCCAAGCACGCTTAACTTCGGAGTTCTGATGGGATCCGGTGCTTTAGTGCTGGTATGATCGCATCCGACATGTTATGCACTCATTTTCCTTTATGCTTGCCCCTCCCGCACCTTGTCTGCTCTATTTTGTACCATGCCCATCCCGCTTTTCCATCCCCACCACCGTTTCCCATCAGAAATAGCCGAGCACGAGTGCCCATAAAAAAATATCGTCGTAACTTCACTATGAATGTCGCCGCCAGACGCAAAAAAAAGGGATGCAACACGAGGACTTCCCAGGAGGTCACCCATCCTAGTACTACTCTCGCCCAAGCACGCTTAACTTCGGAGTTCTGATGGGATCCGGTGCTTTAGTGCTGGTATGATCGCATCCGACATGTTATGCACTCATTTTCCTTTATGCTTGCCCCTCCCGCACCTTGTCTGCTCTATTTTGTACCATGCCCATCCCGCTTTTCCATCCCCACCACCGTTTCCCATCAGAAATAGCCGAGCACGAGTGCCCATAAAAAAATATCGTCGTAACTTCACTATGAATGTCGCCGCCAGATGCAAAAAAAAGGGATGCAACACGAGGACTTCCCAGGAGGTCACCCATCCTAGTACTACTCTCGCCCAAGCACGCTTAACTTCGGAGTTCTGATGGGATCCGGTGCTTTAGTGCTGGTATGATCGCATCCGACATGTTATGCACTCATTTTCCTTTATGCTTGCCCCTCCCGCACCTTGTCTGCTCTATTTTGTACCATGCCCATCCCGCTTTTCCATCCCCACCACCGTTTCCCATCAGAAATAGCCGAGCACGAGTGCCCATAAAAAAATATCGTCGTAACTTCACTATGAATGTCGCCGCCAGACGCAAAAAAAAGGGATGCAACACGAGGACTTCCCAGGAGGTCACCCATCCTAGTACTACTCTCGCCCAAGCACGCTTAACTTCGGAGTTCTGATGGGATCCGGTGCTTTAGTGCTGGTATGATCGCATCCGACATGTTATGCACTCATTTTCCTTTATGCTTGCCCCTCCCGCACCTTGTCTGCTCTATTTTGTACCATGCCCATCCCGCTTTTCCATCCCCACCACCGTTTCCCATCAGAAATAGCCGAGCACGAGTGCCCATAAAAAAATATCGTCGTAACTTCACTATGAATGTCGCCGCCAGATGCAAAAAAAAGGGATGCAACACGAGGACTTCCCAGGAGGTCACCCATCCTAGTACTACTCTCGCCCAAGCACGCTTAACTTCGGAGTTCTGATGGGATCCGGTGCTTTAGTGCTGGTATGATCGCATCCGACATGTTATGCACTCATTTTCCTTTATGCTTGCCCCTCCCGCACCTTGTCTGCTCTATTTTGTACCATGCCCATCCCGCTTTTCCATCCCCACCACCGTTTCCCATCAGAAATAGCCGAGCACGAGTGCCCATAAAAAAATATCGTCGTAACTTCACTATGAATGTCGCCGCCAGATGCAAAAAAAAGGGATGCAACACGAGGACTTCCCAGGAGGTCACCCATCCTAGTACTACTCTCGCCCAAGCACGCTTAACTTCGGAGTTCTGATGGGATCCGGTGCTTTAGTGCTGGTATGATCGCATCCGACATGTTATGCACTCATTTTCCTTTATGCTTGCCCCTCCCGCACCTTGTCTGCTCTATTTTGTACCATGCCCATCCCGCTTTTCCATCCCCACCACCGTTTCCCATCAGAAATAGCCGAGCACGAGTGCCCATAAAAAAATATCGTCGTAACTTCACTATGAATGTCGCCGCCAGACGCAAAAAAAAGGGATGCAACACGAGGACTTCCCAGGAGGTCACCCATCCTAGTACTACTCTCGCCCAAGCACGCTTAACTTCGGAGTTCTGATGGGATCCGGTGCTTTAGTGCTGGTATGATCGCATCCGACATGTTATGCACTCATTTTCCTTTATGCTTGCCCCTCCCGCACCTTGTCTGCTCTATTTTGTACCATGCCCATCCCGCTTTTCCATCCCCACCACCGTTTCCCATCAGAAATAGCCGAGCACGAGTGCCCATAAAAAAATATCGTCGTAACTTCACTATGAATGTCGCCGCCAGATGCAAAAAAAAGGGATGCAACACGAGGACTTCCCAGGAGGTCACCCATCCTAGTACTACTCTCGCCCAAGCACGCTTAACTTCGGAGTTCTGATGGGATCCGGTGCTTTAGTGCTGGTATGATCGCATCCGACATGTTATGCACTCATTTTCCTTTATGCTTGCCCCTCCCGCACCTTGTCTGCTCTATTTTGTACCATGCCCATCCCGCTTTTCCATCCCCACCACCGTTTCCCATCAGAAATAGCCGAGCACGAGTGCCCATAAAAAAATATCGTCGTAACTTCACTATGAATGTCGCCGCCAGATGCAAAAAAAAGGGATGCAACACGAGGACTTCCCAGGAGGTCACCCATCCTAGTACTACTCTCGCCCAAGCACGCTTAACTTCGGAGTTCTGATGGGATCCGGTGCTTTAGTGCTGGTATGATCGCATCCGACATGTTATGCACTCATTTTCCTTTATGCTTGCCCCTCCCGCACCTTGTCTGCTCTATTTTGTACCATGCCCATCCCGCTTTTCCATCCCCACCACCGTTTCCCATCAGAAATAGCCGAGCACGAGTGCCCATAAAAAAATATCGTCGTAACTTCACTATGAATGTCGCCGCCAGATGCAAAAAAAAGGGATGCAACACGAGGACTTCCCAGGAGGTCACCCATCCTAGTACTACTCTCGCCCAAGCACGCTTAACTTCGGAGTTCTGATGGGATCCGGTGCTTTAGTGCTGGTATGATCGCATCCGACATGTTATGCACTCATTTTCCTTTATGCTTGCCCCTCCCGCACCTTGTCTGCTCTATTTTGTACCATGCCCATCCCGCTTTTCCATCCCCACCACCGTTTCCCATCAGAAATAGCCGAGCACGAGTGCCCATAAAAAAATATCGTCGTAACTTCACTATGAATGTCGCCGCCAGACGCAAAAAAAAGGGATGCAACACGAGGACTTCCCAGGAGGTCACCCATCCTAGTACTACTCTCGCCCAAGCACGCTTAACTTCGGAGTTCTGATGGGATCCGGTGCTTTAGTGCTGGTATGATCGCATCCGACATGTTATGCACTCATTTTCCTTTATGCTTGCCCCTCCCGCACCTTGTCTGCTCTATTTTGTACCATGCCCATCCCGCTTTTCCATCCCCACCACCGTTTCCCATCAGAAATAGCCGAGCACGAGTGCCCATAAAAAAATATCGTCGTAACTTCACTATGAATGTCGCCGCCAGACGCAAAAAAAAGGGATGCAACACGAGGACTTCCCAGGAGGTCACCCATCCTAGTACTACTCTCGCCCAAGCACGCTTAACTTCGGAGTTCTGATGGGATCCGGTGCTTTAGTGCTGGTATGATCGCATCCGACATGTTATGCACTCATTTTCCTTTATGCTTGCCCCTCCCGCACCTTGTCTGCTCTATTTTGTACCATGCCCATCCCGCTTTTCCATCCCCACCACCGTTTCCCATCAGAAATAGCCGAGCACGAGTGCCCATAAAAAAATATCGTCGTAACTTCACTATGAATGTCGCCGCCAGATGCAAAAAAAAGGGATGCAACACGAGGACTTCCCAGGAGGTCACCCATCCTAGTACTACTCTCGCCCAAGCACGCTTAACTTCGGAGTTCTGATGGGATCCGGTGCTTTAGTGCTGGTATGATCGCATCCGACATGTTATGCACTCATTTTCCTTTATGCTTGCCCCTCCCGCACCTTGTCTGCTCTATTTTGTACCATGCCCATCCCGCTTTTCCATCCCCACCACCGTTTCCCATCAGAAATAGCCGAGCACGAGTGCCCATAAAAAAATATCGTCGTAACTTCACTATGAATGTCGCCGCCAGACGCAAAAAAAAGGGATGCAACACGAGGACTTCCCAGGAGGTCACCCATCCTAGTACTACTCTCGCCCAAGCACGCTTAACTTCGGAGTTCTGATGGGATCCGGTGCTTTAGTGCTGGTATGATCGCATCCGACATGTTATGCACTCATTTTCCTTTATGCTTGCCCCTCCCGCACCTTGTCTGCTCTATTTTGTACCATGCCCATCCCGCTTTTCCATCCCCACCACCGTTTCCCATCAGAAATAGCCGAGCACGAGTGCCCATAAAAAAATATCGTCGTAACTTCACTATGAATGTCGCCGCCAGACGCAAAAAAAAGGGATGCAACACGAGGACTTCCCAGGAGGTCACCCATCCTAGTACTACTCTCGCCCAAGCACGCTTAACTTCGGAGTTCTGATGGGATCCGGTGCTTTAGTGCTGGTATGATCGCATCCGACATGTTATGCACTCATTTTCCTTTATGCTTGCCCCTCCCGCACCTTGTCTGCTCTATTTTGTACCATGCCCATCCCGCTTTTCCATCCCCACCACCGTTTCCCATCAGAAATAGCCGAGCACGAGTGCCCATAAAAAAATATCGTCGTAACTTCACTATGAATGTCGCCGCCAGATGCAAAAAAAAGGGATGCAACACGAGGACTTCCCAGGAGGTCACCCATCCTAGTACTACTCTCGCCCAAGCACGCTTAACTTCGGAGTTCTGATGGGATCCGGTGCTTTAGTGCTGGTATGATCGCATCCGACATGTTATGCACTCATTTTCCTTTATGCTTGCCCCTCCCGCACCTTGTCTGCTCTATTTTGTACCATGCCCATCCCGCTTTTCCATCCCCACCACCGTTTCCCATCAGAAATAGCCGAGCACGAGTGCCCATAAAAAAATATCGTCGTAACTTCACTATGAATGTCGCCGCCAGACGCAAAAAAAAGGGATGCAACACGAGGACTTCCCAGGAGGTCACCCATCCTAGTACTACTCTCGCCCAAGCACGCTTAACTTCGGAGTTCTGATGGGATCCGGTGCTTTAGTGCTGGTATGATCGCATCCGACATGTTATGCACTCATTTTCCTTTATGCTTGCCCCTCCCGCACCTTGTCTGCTCTATTTTGTACCATGCCCATCCCGCTTTTCCATCCCCACCACCGTTTCCCATCAGAAATAGCC
This sequence comes from Lolium multiflorum, assembly GCA_030979885.1. Classification (NCBI taxonomy): domain Eukaryota; kingdom Viridiplantae; phylum Streptophyta; class Magnoliopsida; order Poales; family Poaceae; genus Lolium; species Lolium multiflorum. Next base: position 76,795 of record JAUUTY010000723.1, read on the forward strand.
GAGCACGAGTGCCCATAAAAAAATATCGTCGTAACTTCACTATGAATGTCGCCGCCAGACGCAAAAAAAAGGGATGCAACACGAGGACTTCCCAGGAGGTCACCCATCCTAGTACTACTCTCGCCCAAGCACGCTTAACTTCGGAGTTCTGATGGGATCCGGTGCTTTAGTGCTGGTATGATCGCATCCGACATGTTATGCACTCATTTTCCTTTATGCTTGCCCCTCCCGCACCTTGTCTGCTCTATTTTGTACCATGCCCATCCCGCTTTTCCATCCCCACCACCGTTTCCCATCAGAAATAGCCGAGCACGAGTGCCCATAAAAAAATATCGTCGTAACTTCACTATGAATGTCGCCGCCAGATGCAAAAAAAAGGGATGCAACACGAGGACTTCCCAGGAGGTCACCCATCCTAGTACTACTCTCGCCCAAGCACGCTTAACTTCGGAGTTCTGATGGGATCCGGTGCTTTAGTGCTGGTATGATCGCATCCGACATGTTATGCACTCATTTTCCTTTATGCTTGCCCCTCCCGCACCTTGTCTGCTCTATTTTGTACCATGCCCATCCCGCTTTTCCATCCCCACCACCGTTTCCCATCAGAAATAGCCGAGCACGAGTGCCCATAAAAAAATATCGTCGTAACTTCACTATGAATGTCGCCGCCAGACGCAAAAAAAAGGGATGCAACACGAGGACTTCCCAGGAGGTCACCCATCCTAGTACTACTCTCGCCCAAGCACGCTTAACTTCGGAGTTCTGATGGGATCCGGTGCTTTAGTGCTGGTATGATCGCATCCGACATGTTATGCACTCATTTTCCTTTATGCTTGCCCCTCCCGCACCTTGTCTGCTCTATTTTGTACCATGCCCATCCCGCTTTTCCATCCCCACCACCGTTTCCCATCAGAAATAGCCGAGCACGAGTGCCCATAAAAAAATATCGTCGTAACTTCACTATGAATGTCGCCGCCAGATGCAAAAAAAAGGGATGCAACACGAGGACTTCCCAGGAGGTCACCCATCCTAGTACTACTCTCGCCCAAGCACGCTTAACTTCGGAGTTCTGATGGGATCCGGTGCTTTAGTGCTGGTATGATCGCATCCGACATGTTATGCACTCATTTTCCTTTATGCTTGCCCCTCCCGCACCTTGTCTGCTCTATTTTGTACCATGCCCATCCCGCTTTTCCATCCCCACCACCGTTTCCCATCAGAAATAGCCGAGCACGAGTGCCCATAAAAAAATATCGTCGTAACTTCACTATGAATGTCGCCGCCAGATGCAAAAAAAAGGGATGCAACACGAGGACTTCCCAGGAGGTCACCCATCCTAGTACTACTCTCGCCCAAGCACGCTTAACTTCGGAGTTCTGATGGGATCCGGTGCTTTAGTGCTGGTATGATCGCATCCGACATGTTATGCACTCATTTTCCTTTATGCTTGCCCCTCCCGCACCTTGTCTGCTCTATTTTGTACCATGCCCATCCCGCTTTTCCATCCCCACCACCGTTTCCCATCAGAAATAGCCGAGCACGAGTGCCCATAAAAAAATATCGTCGTAACTTCACTATGAATGTCGCCGCCAGACGCAAAAAAAAGGGATGCAACACGAGGACTTCCCAGGAGGTCACCCATCCTAGTACTACTCTCGCCCAAGCACGCTTAACTTCGGAGTTCTGATGGGATCCGGTGCTTTAGTGCTGGTATGATCGCATCCGACATGTTATGCACTCATTTTCCTTTATGCTTGCCCCTCCCGCACCTTGTCTGCTCTATTTTGTACCATGCCCATCCCGCTTTTCCATCCCCACCACCGTTTCCCATCAGAAATAGCCGAGCACGAGTGCCCATAAAAAAATATCGTCGTAACTTCACTATGAATGTCGCCGCCAGACGCAAAAAAAAGGGATGCAACACGAGGACTTCCCAGGAGGTCACCCATCCTAGTACTACTCTCGCCCAAGCACGCTTAACTTCGGAGTTCTGATGGGATCCGGTGCTTTAGTGCTGGTATGATCGCATCCGACATGTTATGCACTCATTTTCCTTTATGCTTGCCCCTCCCGCACCTTGTCTGCTCTATTTTGTACCATGCCCATCCCGCTTTTCCATCCCCACCACCGTTTCCCATCAGAAATAGCCGAGCACGAGTGCCCATAAAAAAATATCGTCGTAACTTCACTATGAATGTCGCCGCCAGACGCAAAAAAAAGGGATGCAACACGAGGACTTCCCAGGAGGTCACCCATCCTAGTACTACTCTCGCCCAAGCACGCTTAACTTCGGAGTTCTGATGGGATCCGGTGCTTTAGTGCTGGTATGATCGCATCCGACATGTTATGCACTCATTTTCCTTTATGCTTGCCCCTCCCGCACCTTGTCTGCTCTATTTTGTACCATGCCCATCCCGCTTTTCCATCCCCACCACCGTTTCCCATCAGAAATAGCCGAGCACGAGTGCCCATAAAAAAATATCGTCGTAACTTCACTATGAATGTCGCCGCCAGATGCAAAAAAAAGGGATGCAACACGAGGACTTCCCAGGAGGTCACCCATCCTAGTACTACTCTCGCCCAAGCACGCTTAACTTCGGAGTTCTGATGGGATCCGGTGCTTTAGTGCTGGTATGATCGCATCCGACATGTTATGCACTCATTTTCCTTTATGCTTGCCCCTCCCGCACCTTGTCTGCTCTATTTTGTACCATGCCCATCCCGCTTTTCCATCCCCACCACCGTTTCCCATCAGAAATAGCCGAGCACGAGTGCCCATAAAAAAATATCGTCGTAACTTCACTATGAATGTCGCCGCCAGATGCAAAAAAAAGGGATGCAACACGAGGACTTCCCAGGAGGTCACCCATCCTAGTACTACTCTCGCCCAAGCACGCTTAACTTCGGAGTTCTGATGGGATCCGGTGCTTTAGTGCTGGTATGATCGCATCCGACATGTTATGCACTCATTTTCCTTTATGCTTGCCCCTCCCGCACCTTGTCTGCTCTATTTTGTACCATGCCCATCCCGCTTTTCCATCCCCACCACCGTTTCCCATCAGAAATAGCCGAGCACGAGTGCCCATAAAAAAATATCGTCGTAACTTCACTATGAATGTCGCCGCCAGACGCAAAAAAAAGGGATGCAACACGAGGACTTCCCAGGAGGTCACCCATCCTAGTACTACTCTCGCCCAAGCACGCTTAACTTCGGAGTTCTGATGGGATCCGGTGCTTTAGTGCTGGTATGATCGCATCCGACATGTTATGCACTCATTTTCCTTTATGCTTGCCCCTCCCGCACCTTGTCTGCTCTATTTTGTACCATGCCCATCCCGCTTTTCCATCCCCACCACCGTTTCCCATCAGAAATAGCCGAGCACGAGTGCCCATAAAAAAATATCGTCGTAACTTCACTATGAATGTCGCCGCCAGACGCAAAAAAAAGGGATGCAACACGAGGACTTCCCAGGAGGTCACCCATCCTAGTACTACTCTCGCCCAAGCACGCTTAACTTCGGAGTTCTGATGGGATCCGGTGCTTTAGTGCTGGTATGATCGCATCCGACATGTTATGCACTCATTTTCCTTTATGCTTGCCCCTCCCGCACCTTGTCTGCTCTATTTTGTACCATGCCCATCCCGCTTTTCCATCCCCACCACCGTTTCCCATCAGAAATAGCCGAGCACGAGTGCCCATAAAAAAATATCGTCGTAACTTCACTATGAATGTCGCCGCCAGACGCAAAAAAAAGGGATGCAACACGAGGACTTCCCAGGAGGTCACCCATCCTAGTACTACTCTCGCCCAAGCACGCTTAACTTCGGAGTTCTGATGGGATCCGGTGCTTTAGTGCTGGTATGATCGCATCCGACATGTTATGCACTCATTTTCCTTTATGCTTGCCCCTCCCGCACCTTGTCTGCTCTATTTTGTACCATGCCCATCCCGCTTTTCCATCCCCACCACCGTTTCCCATCAGAAATAGCCGAGCACGAGTGCCCATAAAAAAATATCGTCGTAACTTCACTATGAATGTCGCCGCCAGACGCAAAAAAAAGGGATGCAACACGAGGACTTCCCAGGAGGTCACCCATCCTAGTACTACTCTCGCCCAAGCACGCTTAACTTCGGAGTTCTGATGGGATCCGGTGCTTTAGTGCTGGTATGATCGCATCCGACATGTTATGCACTCATTTTCCTTTATGCTTGCCCCTCCCGCACCTTGTCTGCTCTATTTTGTACCATGCCCATCCCGCTTTTCCATCCCCACCACCGTTTCCCATCAGAAATAGCCGAGCACGAGTGCCCATAAAAAAATATCGTCGTAACTTCACTATGAATGTCGCCGCCAGACGCAAAAAAAAGGGATGCAACACGAGGACTTCCCAGGAGGTCACCCATCCTAGTACTACTCTCGCCCAAGCACGCTTAACTTCGGAGTTCTGATGGGATCCGGTGCTTTAGTGCTGGTATGATCGCATCCGACATGTTATGCACTCATTTTCCTTTATGCTTGCCCCTCCCGCACCTTGTCTGCTCTATTTTGTACCATGCCCATCCCGCTTTTCCATCCCCACCACCGTTTCCCATCAGAAATAGCCGAGCACGAGTGCCCATAAAAAAATATCGTCGTAACTTCACTATGAATGTCGCCGCCAGACGCAAAAAAAAGGGATGCAACACGAGGACTTCCCAGGAGGTCACCCATCCTAGTACTACTCTCGCCCAAGCACGCTTAACTTCGGAGTTCTGATGGGATCCGGTGCTTTAGTGCTGGTATGATCGCATCCGACATGTTATGCACTCATTTTCCTTTATGCTTGCCCCTCCCGCACCTTGTCTGCTCTATTTTGTACCATGCCCATCCCGCTTTTCCATCCCCACCACCGTTTCCCATCAGAAATAGCCGAGCACGAGTGCCCATAAAAAAATATCGTCGTAACTTCACTATGAATGTCGCCGCCAGACGCAAAAAAAAGGGATGCAACACGAGGACTTCCCAGGAGGTCACCCATCCTAGTACTACTCTCGCCCAAGCACGCTTAACTTCGGAGTTCTGATGGGATCCGGTGCTTTAGTGCTGGTATGATCGCATCCGACATGTTATGCACTCATTTTCCTTTATGCTTGCCCCTCCCGCACCTTGTCTGCTCTATTTTGTACCATGCCCATCCCGCTTTTCCATCCCCACCACCGTTTCCCATCAGAAATAGCCGAGCACGAGTGCCCATAAAAAAATATCGTCGTAACTTCACTATGAATGTCGCCGCCAGATGCAAAAAAAAGGGATGCAACACGAGGACTTCCCAGGAGGTCACCCATCCTAGTACTACTCTCGCCCAAGCACGCTTAACTTCGGAGTTCTGATGGGATCCGGTGCTTTAGTGCTGGTATGATCGCATCCGACATGTTATGCACTCATTTTCCTTTATGCTTGCCCCTCCCGCACCTTGTCTGCTCTATTTTGTACCATGCCCATCCCGCTTTTCCATCCCCACCACCGTTTCCCATCAGAAATAGCCGAGCACGAGTGCCCATAAAAAAATATCGTCGTAACTTCACTATGAATGTCGCCGCCAGACGCAAAAAAAAGGGATGCAACACGAGGACTTCCCAGGAGGTCACCCATCCTAGTACTACTCTCGCCCAAGCACGCTTAACTTCGGAGTTCTGATGGGATCCGGTGCTTTAGTGCTGGTATGATCGCATCCGACATGTTATGCACTCATTTTCCTTTATGCTTGCCCCTCCCGCACCTTGTCTGCTCTATTTTGTACCATGCCCATCCCGCTTTTCCATCCCCACCACCGTTTCCCATCAGAAATAGCCGAGCACGAGTGCCCATAAAAAAATATCGTCGTAACTTCACTATGAATGTCGCCGCCAGACGCAAAAAAAAGGGATGCAACACGAGGACTTCCCAGGAGGTCACCCATCCTAGTACTACTCTCGCCCAAGCACGCTTAACTTCGGAGTTCTGATGGGATCCGGTGCTTTAGTGCTGGTATGATCGCATCCGACATGTTATGCACTCATTTTCCTTTATGCTTGCCCCTCCCGCACCTTGTCTGCTCTATTTTGTACCATGCCCATCCCGCTTTTCCATCCCCACCACCGTTTCCCATCAGAAATAGCCGAGCACGAGTGCCCATAAAAAAATATCGTCGTAACTTCACTATGAATGTCGCCGCCAGACGCAAAAAAAAGGGATGCAACACGAGGACTTCCCAGGAGGTCACCCATCCTAGTACTACTCTCGCCCAAGCACGCTTAACTTCGGAGTTCTGATGGGATCCGGTGCTTTAGTGCTGGTATGATCGCATCCGACATGTTATGCACTCATTTTCCTTTATGCTTGCCCCTCCCGCACCTTGTCTGCTCTATTTTGTACCATGCCCATCCCGCTTTTCCATCCCCACCACCGTTTCCCATCAGAAATAGCCGAGCACGAGTGCCCATAAAAAAATATCGTCGTAACTTCACTATGAATGTCGCCGCCAGACGCAAAAAAAAGGGATGCAACACGAGGACTTCCCAGGAGGTCACCCATCCTAGTACTACTCTCGCCCAAGCACGCTTAACTTCGGAGTTCTGATGGGATCCGGTGCTTTAGTGCTGGTATGATCGCATCCGACATGTTATGCACTCATTTTCCTTTATGCTTGCCCCTCCCGCACCTTGTCTGCTCTATTTTGTACCATGCCCATCCCGCTTTTCCATCCCCACCACCGTTTCCCATCAGAAATAGCCGAGCACGAGTGCCCATAAAAAAATATCGTCGTAACTTCACTATGAATGTCGCCGCCAGACGCAAAAAAAAGGGATGCAACACGAGGACTTCCCAGGAGGTCACCCATCCTAGTACTACTCTCGCCCAAGCACGCTTAACTTCGGAGTTCTGATGGGATCCGGTGCTTTAGTGCTGGTATGATCGCATCCGACATGTTATGCACTCATTTTCCTTTATGCTTGCCCCTCCCGCACCTTGTCTGCTCTATTTTGTACCATGCCCATCCCGCTTTTCCATCCCCACCACCGTTTCCCATCAGAAATAGCCGAGCACGAGTGCCCATAAAAAAATATCGTCGTAACTTCACTATGAATGTCGCCGCCAGACGCAAAAAAAAGGGATGCAACACGAGGACTTCCCAGGAGGTCACCCATCCTAGTACTACTCTCGCCCAAGCACGCTTAACTTCGGAGTTCTGATGGGATCCGGTGCTTTAGTGCTGGTATGATCGCATCCGACATGTTATGCACTCATTTTCCTTTATGCTTGCCCCTCCCGCACCTTGTCTGCTCTATTTTGTACCATGCCCATCCCGCTTTTCCATCCCCACCACCGTTTCCCATCAGAAATAGCCGAGCACGAGTGCCCATAAAAAAATATCGTCGTAACTTCACTATGAATGTCGCCGCCAGATGCAAAAAAAAGGGATGCAACACGAGGACTTCCCAGGAGGTCACCCATCCTAGTACTACTCTCGCCCAAGCACGCTTAACTTCGGAGTTCTGATGGGATCCGGTGCTTTAGTGCTGGTATGATCGCATCCGACATGTTATGCACTCATTTTCCTTTATGCTTGCCCCTCCCGCACCTTGTCTGCTCTATTTTGTACCATGCCCATCCCGCTTTTCCATCCCCACCACCGTTTCCCATCAGAAATAGCCGAGCACGAGTGCCCATAAAAAAATATCGTCGTAACTTCACTATGAATGTCGCCGCCAGATGCAAAAAAAAGGGATGCAACACGAGGACTTCCCAGGAGGTCACCCATCCTAGTACTACTCTCGCCCAAGCACGCTTAACTTCGGAGTTCTGATGGGATCCGGTGCTTTAGTGCTGGTATGATCGCATCCGACATGTTATGCACTCATTTTCCTTTATGCTTGCCCCTCCCGCACCTTGTCTGCTCTATTTTGTACCATGCCCATCCCGCTTTTCCATCCCCACCACCGTTTCCCATCAGAAATAGCCGAGCACGAGTGCCCATAAAAAAATATCGTCGTAACTTCACTATGAATGTCGCCGCCAGACAAAAAAAAAAGGGATGCAACACGAGGACTTCCCAGGAGGTCACCCATCCTAGTACTACTCTCGCCCAAGCACGCTTAACTTCGGAGTTCTGATGGGATCCGGTGCTTTAGTGCTGGTATGATCGCATCCGACATGTTATGCACTCATTTTCCTTTATGCTTGCCCCTCCCGCACCTTGTCTGCTCTATTTTGTACCATGCCCATCCCGCTTTTCCATCCCCACCACCGTTTCCCATCAGAAATAGCCGAGCACGAGTGCCCATAAAAAAATATCGTCGTAACTTCACTATGAATGTCGCCGCCAGACGCAAAAAAAAGGGATGCAACACGAGGACTTCCCAGGAGGTCACCCATCCTAGTACTACTCTCGCCCAAGCACGCTTAACTTCGGAGTTCTGATGGGATCCGGTGCTTTAGTGCTGGTATGATCGCATCCGACATGTTATGCACTCATTTTCCTTTATGCTTGCCCCTCCCGCACCTTGTCTGCTCTATTTTGTACCATGCCCATCCCGCTTTTCCATCCCCACCACCGTTTCCCATCAGAAATAGCCGAGCACGAGTGCCCATAAAAAAATATCGTCGTAACTTCACTATGAATGTCGCCGCCAGACGCAAAAAAAAGGGATGCAACACGAGGACTTCCCAGGAGGTCACCCATCCTAGTACTACTCTCGCCCAAGCACGCTTAACTTCGGAGTTCTGATGGGATCCGGTGCTTTAGTGCTGGTATGATCGCATCCGACATGTTATGCACTCATTTTCCTTTATGCTTGCCCCTCCCGCACCTTGTCTGCTCTATTTTGTACCATGCCCATCCCGCTTTTCCATCCCCACCACCGTTTCCCATCAGAAATAGCCGAGCACGAGTGCCCATAAAAAAATATCGTCGTAACTTCACTATGAATGTCGCCGCCAGACGCAAAAAAAAGGGATGCAACACGAGGACTTCCCAGGAGGTCACCCATCCTAGTACTACTCTCGCCCAAGCACGCTTAACTTCGGAGTTCTGATGGGATCCGGTGCTTTAGTGCTGGTATGATCGCATCCGACATGTTATGCACTCATTTTCCTTTATGCTTGCCCCTCCCGCACCTTGTCTGCTCTATTTTGTACCATGCCCATCCCGCTTTTCCATCCCCACCACCGTTTCCCATCAGAAATAGCCGAGCACGAGTGCCCATAAAAAAATATCGTCGTAACTTCACTATGAATGTCGCCGCCAGACGCAAAAAAAAGGGATGCAACACGAGGACTTCCCAGGAGGTCACCCATCCTAGTACTACTCTCGCCCAAGCACGCTTAACTTCGGAGTTCTGATGGGATCCGGTGCTTTAGTGCTGGTATGATCGCATCCGACATGTTATGCACTCATTTTCCTTTATGCTTGCCCCTCCCGCACCTTGTCTGCTCTATTTTGTACCATGCCCATCCCGCTTTTCCATCCCCACCACCGTTTCCCATCAGAAATAGCCGAGCACGAGTGCCCATAAAAAAATATCGTCGTAACTTCACTATGAATGTCGCCGCCAGACGCAAAAAAAAGGGATGCAACACGAGGACTTCCCAGGAGGTCACCCATCCTAGTACTACTCTCGCCCAAGCACGCTTAACTTCGGAGTTCTGATGGGATCCGGTGCTTTAGTGCTGGTATGATCGCATCCGACATGTTATGCACTCATTTTCCTTTATGCTTGCCCCTCCCGCACCTTGTCTGCTCTATTTTGTACCATGCCCATCCCGCTTTTCCATCCCCACCACCGTTTCCCATCAGAAATAGCCGAGCACGAGTGCCCATAAAAAAATATCGTCGTAACTTCACTATGAATGTCGCCGCCAGACGCAAAAAAAAGGGATGCAACACGAGGACTTCCCAGGAGGTCACCCATCCTAGTACTACTCTCGCCCAAGCACGCTTAACTTCGGAGTTCTGATGGGATCCGGTGCTTTAGTGCTGGTATGATCGCATCCGACATGTTATGCACTCATTTTCCTTTATGCTTGCCCCTCCCGCACCTTGTCTGCTCTATTTTGTACCATGCCCATCCCGCTTTTCCATCCCCACCACCGTTTCCCATCAGAAATAGCCGAGCACGAGTGCCCATAAAAAAATATCGTCGTAACTTCACTATGAATGTCGCCGCCAGACGCAAAAAAAAGGGATGCAACACGAGGACTTCCCAGGAGGTCACCCATCCTAGTACTACTCTCGCCCAAGCACGCTTAACTTCGGAGTTCTGATGGGATCCGGTGCTTTAGTGCTGGTATGATCGCATCCGACATGTTATGCACTCATTTTCCTTTATGCTTGCCCCTCCCGCACCTTGTCTGCTCTATTTTGTACCATGCCCATCCCGCTTTTCCATCCCCACCACCGTTTCCCATCAGAAATAGCCGAGCACGAGTGCCCATAAAAAAATATCGTCGTAACTTCACTATGAATGTCGCCGCCAGACGCAAAAAAAAGGGATGCAACACGAGGACTTCCCAGGAGGTCACCCATCCTAGTACTACTCTCGCCCAAGCACGCTTAACTTCGGAGTTCTGATGGGATCCGGTGCTTTAGTGCTGGTATGATCGCATCCGACATGTTATGCACTCATTTTCCTTTATGCTTGCCCCTCCCGCACCTTGTCTGCTCTATTTTGTACCATGCCCATCCCGCTTTTCCATCCCCACCACCGTTTCCCATCAGAAATAGCCGAGCACGAGTGCCCATAAAAAAATATCGTCGTAACTTCACTATGAATGTCGCCGCCAGACGCAAAAAAAAGGGATGCAACACGAGGACTTCCCAGGAGGTCACCCATCCTAGTACTACTCTCGCCCAAGCACGCTTAACTTCGGAGTTCTGATGGGATCCGGTGCTTTAGTGCTGGTATGATCGCATCCGACATGTTATGCACTCATTTTCCTTTATGCTTGCCCCTCCCGCACCTTGTCTGCTCTATTTTGTACCATGCCCATCCCGCTTTTCCATCCCCACCACCGTTTCCCATCAGAAATAGCCGAGCACGAGTGCCCATAAAAAAATATCGTCGTAACTTCACTATGAATGTCGCCGCCAGACGCAAAAAAAAGGGATGCAACACGAGGACTTCCCAGGAGGTCACCCATCCTAGTACTACTCTCGCCCAAGCACGCTTAACTTCGGAGTTCTGATGGGATCCGGTGCTTTAGTGCTGGTATGATCGCATCCGACATGTTATGCACTCATTTTCCTTTATGCTTGCCCCTCCCGCACCTTGTCTGCTCTATTTTGTACCATGCCCATCCCGCTTTTCCATCCCCACCACCGTTTCCCATCAGAAATAGCCGAGCACGAGTGCCCATAAAAAAATATCGTCGTAACTTCACTATGAATGTCGCCGCCAGACGCAAAAAAAAGGGATGCAACACGAGGACTTCCCAGGAGGTCACCCATCCTAGTACTACTCTCGCCCAAGCACGCTTAACTTCGGAGTTCTGATGGGATCCGGTGCTTTAGTGCTGGTATGATCGCATCCGACATGTTATGCACTCATTTTCCTTTATGCTTGCCCCTCCCGCACCTTGTCTGCTCTATTTTGTACCATGCCCATCCCGCTTTTCCATCCCCACCACCGTTTCCCATCAGAAATAGCCGAGCACGAGTGCCCATAAAAAAATATCGTCGTAACTTCACTATGAATGTCGCCGCCAGATGCAAAAAAAAGGGATGCAACACGAGGACTTCCCAGGAGGTCACCCATCCTAGTACTACTCTCGCCCAAGCACGCTTAACTTCGGAGTTCTGATGGGATCCGGTGCTTTAGTGCTGGTATGATCGCATCCGACATGTTATGCACTCATTTTCCTTTATGCTTGCCCCTCCCGCACCTTGTCTGCTCTATTTTGTACCATGCCCATCCCGCTTTTCCATCCCCACCACCGTTTCCCATCAGAAATAGCCGAGCACGAGTGCCCATAAAAAAATATCGTCGTAACTTCACTATGAATGTCGCCGCCAGACGCAAAAAAAAGGGATGCAACACGAGGACTTCCCAGGAGGTCACCCATCCTAGTACTACTCTCGCCCAAGCACGCTTAACTTCGGAGTTCTGATGGGATCCGGTGCTTTAGTGCTGGTATGATCGCATCCGACATGTTATGCACTCATTTTCCTTTATGCTTGCCCCTCCCGCACCTTGTCTGCTCTATTTTGTACCATGCCCATCCCGCTTTTCCATCCCCACCACCGTTTCCCATCAGAAATAGCCGAGCACGAGTGCCCATAAAAAAATATCGTCGTAACTTCACTATGAATGTCGCCGCCAGACGCAAAAAAAAGGGATGCAACACGAGGACTTCCCAGGAGGTCACCCATCCTAGTACTACTCTCGCCCAAGCACGCTTAACTTCGGAGTTCTGATGGGATCCGGTGCTTTAGTGCTGGTATGATCGCATCCGACATGTTATGCACTCATTTTCCTTTATGCTTGCCCCTCCCGCACCTTGTCTGCTCTATTTTGTACCATGCCCATCCCGCTTTTCCATCCCCACCACCGTTTCCCATCAGAAATAGCCGAGCACGAGTGCCCATAAAAAAATATCGTCGTAACTTCACTATGAATGTCGCCGCCAGACGCAAAAAAAAGGGATGCAACACGAGGACTTCCCAGGAGGTCACCCATCCTAGTACTACTCTCGCCCAAGCACGCTTAACTTCGGAGTTCTGATGGGATCCGGTGCTTTAGTGCTGGTATGATCGCATCCGACATGTTATGCACTCATTTTCCTTTATGCTTGCCCCTCCCGCACCTTGTCTGCTCTATTTTGTACCATGCCCATCCCGCTTTTCCATCCCCACCACCGTTTCCCATCAGAAATAGCCGAGCACGAGTGCCCATAAAAAAATATCGTCGTAACTTCACTATGAATGTCGCCGCCAGACGCAAAAAAAAGGGATGCAACACGAGGACTTCCCAGGAGGTCACCCATCCTAGTACTACTCTCGCCCAAGCACGCTTAACTTCGGAGTTCTGATGGGATCCGGTGCTTTAGTGCTGGTATGATCGCATCCGACATGTTATGCACTCATTTTCCTTTATGCTTGCCCCTCCCGCACCTTGTCTGCTCTATTTTGTACCATGCCCATCCCGCTTTTCCATCCCCACCACCGTTTCCCATCAGAAATAGCCGAGCACGAGTGCCCATAAAAAAATATCGTCGTAACTTCACTATGAATGTCGCCGCCAGATGCAAAAAAAAGGGATGCAACACGAGGACTTCCCAGGAGGTCACCCATCCTAGTACTACTCTCGCCCAAGCACGCTTAACTTCGGAGTTCTGATGGGATCCGGTGCTTTAGTGCTGGTATGATCGCATCCGACATGTTATGCACTCATTTTCCTTTATGCTTGCCCCTCCCGCACCTTGTCTGCTCTATTTTGTACCATGCCCATCCCGCTTTTCCATCCCCACCACCGTTTCCCATCAGAAATAGCCGAGCACGAGTGCCCATAAAAAAATATCGTCGTAACTTCACTATGAATGTCGCCGCCAGACGCAAAAAAAAGGGATGCAACACGAGGACTTCCCAGGAGGTCACCCATCCTAGTACTACTCTCGCCCAAGCACGCTTAACTTCGGAGTTCTGATGGGATCCGGTGCTTTAGTGCTGGTATGATCGCATCCGACATGTTATGCACTCATTTTCCTTTATGCTTGCCCCTCCCGCACCTTGTCTGCTCTATTTTGTACCATGCCCATCCCGCTTTTCCATCCCCACCACCGTTTCCCATCAGAAATAGCCGAGCACGAGTGCCCATAAAAAAATATCGTCGTAACTTCACTATGAATGTCGCCGCCAGACGCAAAAAAAAGGGATGCAACACGAGGACTTCCCAGGAGGTCACCCATCCTAGTACTACTCTCGCCCAAGCACGCTTAACTTCGGAGTTCTGATGGGATCCGGTGCTTTAGTGCTGGTATGATCGCATCCGACATGTTATGCACTCATTTTCCTTTATGCTTGCCCCTCCCGCACCTTGTCTGCTCTATTTTGTACCATGCCCATCCCGCTTTTCCATCCCCACCACCGTTTCCCATCAGAAATAGCCGAGCACGAGTGCCCATAAAAAAATATCGTCGTAACTTCACTATGAATGTCGCCGCCAGATGCAAAAAAAAGGGATGCAACACGAGGACTTCCCAGGAGGTCACCCATCCTAGTACTACTCTCGCCCAAGCACGCTTAACTTCGGAGTTCTGATGGGATCCGGTGCTTTAGTGCTGGTATGATCGCATCCGACATGTTATGCACTCATTTTCCTTTATGCTTGCCCCTCCCGCACCTTGTCTGCTCTATTTTGTACCATGCCCATCCCGCTTTTCCATCCCCACCACCGTTTCCCATCAGAAATAGCCGAGCACGAGTGCCCATAAAAAAATATCGTCGTAACTTCACTATGAATGTCGCCGCCAGATGCAAAAAAAAGGGATGCAACACGAGGACTTCCCAGGAGGTCACCCATCCTAGTACTACTCTCGCCCAAGCACGCTTAACTTCGGAGTTCTGATGGGATCCGGTGCTTTAGTGCTGGTATGATCGCATCCGACATGTTATGCACTCATTTTCCTTTATGCTTGCCCCTCCCGCACCTTGTCTGCTCTATTTTGTACCATGCCCATCCCGCTTTTCCATCCCCACCACCGTTTCCCATCAGAAATAGCCGAGCACGAGTGCCCATAAAAAAATATCGTCGTAACTTCACTATGAATGTCGCCGCCAGAAAAAAAAAAAGGGATGCAACACGAGGACTTCCCAGGAGGTCACCCATCCTAGTACTACTCTCGCCCAAGCACGCTTAACTTCGGAGTTCTGATGGGATCCGGTGCTTTAGTGCTGGTATGATCGCATCCGACATGTTATGCACTCATTTTCCTTTATGCTTGCCCCTCCCGCACCTTGTCTGCTCTATTTTGTACCATGCCCATCCCGCTTTTCCATCCCCACCACCGTTTCCCATCAGAAATAGCCGAGCACGAGTGCCCATAAAAAAATATCGTCGTAACTTCACTATGAATGTCGCCGCCAGACGCAAAAAAAAGGGATGCAACACGAGGACTTCCCAGGAGGTCACCCATCCTAGTACTACTCTCGCCCAAGCACGCTTAACTTCGGAGTTCTGATGGGATCCGGTGCTTTAGTGCTGGTATGATCGCATCCGACATGTTATGCACTCATTTTCCTTTATGCTTGCCCCTCCCGCACCTTGTCTGCTCTATTTTGTACCATGCCCATCCCGCTTTTCCATCCCCACCACCGTTTCCCATCAGAAATAGCCGAGCACGAGTGCCCATAAAAAAATATCGTCGTAACTTCACTATGAATGTCGCCGCCAGACGCAAAAAAAAGGGATGCAACACGAGGACTTCCCAGGAGGTCACCCATCCTAGTACTACTCTCGCCCAAGCACGCTTAACTTCGGAGTTCTGATGGGATCCGGTGCTTTAGTGCTGGTATGATCGCATCCGACATGTTATGCACTCATTTTCCTTTATGCTTGCCCCTCCCGCACCTTGTCTGCTCTATTTTGTACCATGCCCATCCCGCTTTTCCATCCCCACCACCGTTTCCCATCAGAAATAGCCGAGCACGAGTGCCCATAAAAAAATATCGTCGTAACTTCACTATGAATGTCGCCGCCAGACGCAAAAAAAAGGGATGCAACACGAGGACTTCCCAGGAGGTCACCCATCCTAGTACTACTCTCGCCCAAGCACGCTTAACTTCGGAGTTCTGATGGGATCCGGTGCTTTAGTGCTGGTATGATCGCATCCGACATGTTATGCACTCATTTTCCTTTATGCTTGCCCCTCCCGCACCTTGTCTGCTCTATTTTGTACCATGCCCATCCCGCTTTTCCATCCCCACCACCGTTTCCCATCAGAAATAGCCGAGCACGAGTGCCCATAAAAAAATATCGTCGTAACTTCACTATGAATGTCGCCGCCAGACGCAAAAAAAAGGGATGCAACACGAGGACTTCCCAGGAGGTCACCCATCCTAGTACTACTCTCGCCCAAGCACGCTTAACTTCGGAGTTCTGATGGGATCCGGTGCTTTAGTGCTGGTATGATCGCATCCGACATGTTATGCACTCATTTTCCTTTATGCTTGCCCCTCCCGCACCTTGTCTGCTCTATTTTGTACCATGCCCATCCCGCTTTTCCATCCCCACCACCGTTTCCCATCAGAAATAGCCGAGCACGAGTGCCCATAAAAAAATATCGTCGTAACTTCACTATGAATGTCGCCGCCAGACGCAAAAAAAAGGGATGCAACACGAGGACTTCCCAGGAGGTCACCCATCCTAGTACTACTCTCGCCCAAGCACGCTTAACTTCGGAGTTCTGATGGGATCCGGTGCTTTAGTGCTGGTATGATCGCATCCGACATGTTATGCACTCATTTTCCTTTATGCTTGCCCCTCCCGCACCTTGTCTGCTCTATTTTGTACCATGCCCATCCCGCTTTTCCATCCCCACCACCGTTTCCCATCAGAAATAGCCGAGCACGAGTGCCCATAAAAAAATATCGTCGTAACTTCACTATGAATGTCGCCGCCAGACGCAAAAAAAAGGGATGCAACACGAGGACTTCCCAGGAGGTCACCCATCCTAGTACTACTCTCGCCCAAGCACGCTTAACTTCGGAGTTCTGATGGGATCCGGTGCTTTAGTGCTGGTATGATCGCATCCGACATGTTATGCACTCATTTTCCTTTATGCTTGCCCCTCCCGCACCTTGTCTGCTCTATTTTGTACCATGCCCATCCCGCTTTTCCATCCCCACCACCGTTTCCCATCAGAAATAGCCGAGCACGAGTGCCCATAAAAAAATATCGTCGTAACTTCACTATGAATGTCGCCGCCAGACGCAAAAAAAAGGGATGCAACACGAGGACTTCCCAGGAGGTCACCCATCCTAGTACTACTCTCGCCCAAGCACGCTTAACTTCGGAGTTCTGATGGGATCCGGTGCTTTAGTGCTGGTATGATCGCATCCGACATGTTATGCACTCATTTTCCTTTATGCTTGCCCCTCCCGCACCTTGTCTGCTCTATTTTGTACCATGCCCATCCCGCTTTTCCATCCCCACCACCGTTTCCCATCAGAAATAGCCGAGCACGAGTGCCCATAAAAAAATATCGTCGTAACTTCACTATGAATGTCGCCGCCAGACGCAAAAAAAAGGGATGCAACACGAGGACTTCCCAGGAGGTCACCCATCCTAGTACTACTCTCGCCCAAGCACGCTTAACTTCGGAGTTCTGATGGGATCCGGTGCTTTAGTGCTGGTATGATCGCATCCGACATGTTATGCACTCATTTTCCTTTATGCTTGCCCCTCCCGCACCTTGTCTGCTCTATTTTGTACCATGCCCATCCCGCTTTTCCATCCCCACCACCGTTTCCCATCAGAAATAGCCGAGCACGAGTGCCCATAAAAAAATATCGTCGTAACTTCACTATGAATGTCGCCGCCAGATGCAAAAAAAAGGGATGCAACACGAGGACTTCCCAGGAGGTCACCCATCCTAGTACTACTCTCGCCCAAGCACGCTTAACTTCGGAGTTCTGATGGGATCCGGTGCTTTAGTGCTGGTATGATCGCATCCGACATGTTATGCACTCATTTTCCTTTATGCTTGCCCCTCCCGCACCTTGTCTGCTCTATTTTGTACCATGCCCATCCCGCTTTTCCATCCCCACCACCGTTTCCCATCAGAAATAGCCGAGCACGAGTGCCCATAAAAAAATATCGTCGTAACTTCACTATGAATGTCGCCGCCAGACGCAAAAAAAAGGGATGCAACACGAGGACTTCCCAGGAGGTCACCCATCCTAGTACTACTCTCGCCCAAGCACGCTTAACTTCGGAGTTCTGATGGGATCCGGTGCTTTAGTGCTGGTATGATCGCATCCGACATGTTATGCACTCATTTTCCTTTATGCTTGCCCCTCCCGCACCTTGTCTGCTCTATTTTGTACCATGCCCATCCCGCTTTTCCATCCCCACCACCGTTTCCCATCAGAAATAGCCGAGCACGAGTGCCCATAAAAAAATATCGTCGTAACTTCACTATGAATGTCGCCGCCAGATGCAAAAAAAAGGGATGCAACACGAGGACTTCCCAGGAGGTCACCCATCCTAGTACTACTCTCGCCCAAGCACGCTTAACTTCGGAGTTCTGATGGGATCCGGTGCTTTAGTGCTGGTATGATCGCATCCGACATGTTATGCACTCATTTTCCTTTATGCTTGCCCCTCCCGCACCTTGTCTGCTCTATTTTGTACCATGCCCATCCCGCTTTTCCATCCCCACCACCGTTTCCCATCAGAAATAGCCGAGCACGAGTGCCCATAAAAAAATATCGTCGTAACTTCACTATGAATGTCGCCGCCAGACGCAAAAAAAAGGGATGCAACACGAGGACTTCCCAGGAGGTCACCCATCCTAGTACTACTCTCGCCCAAGCACGCTTAACTTCGGAGTTCTGATGGGATCCGGTGCTTTAGTGCTGGTATGATCGCATCCGACATGTTATGCACTCATTTTCCTTTATGCTTGCCCCTCCCGCACCTTGTCTGCTCTATTTTGTACCATGCCCATCCCGCTTTTCCATCCCCACCACCGTTTCCCATCAGAAATAGCCGAGCACGAGTGCCCATAAAAAAATATCGTCGTAACTTCACTATGAATGTCGCCGCCAGACGCAAAAAAAAGGGATGCAACACGAGGACTTCCCAGGAGGTCACCCATCCTAGTACTACTCTCGCCCAAGCACGCTTAACTTCGGAGTTCTGATGGGATCCGGTGCTTTAGTGCTGGTATGATCGCATCCGACATGTTATGCACTCATTTTCCTTTATGCTTGCCCCTCCCGCACCTTGTCTGCTCTATTTTGTACCATGCCCATCCCGCTTTTCCATCCCCACCACCGTTTCCCATCAGAAATAGCCGAGCACGAGTGCCCATAAAAAAATATCGTCGTAACTTCACTATGAATGTCGCCGCCAGATGCAAAAAAAAGGGATGCAACACGAGGACTTCCCAGGAGGTCACCCATCCTAGTACTACTCTCGCCCAAGCACGCTTAACTTCGGAGTTCTGATGGGATCCGGTGCTTTAGTGCTGGTATGATCGCATCCGACATGTTATGCACTCATTTTCCTTTATGCTTGCCCCTCCCGCACCTTGTCTGCTCTATTTTGTACCATGCCCATCCCGCTTTTCCATCCCCACCACCGTTTCCCATCAGAAATAGCCGAGCACGAGTGCCCATAAAAAAATATCGTCGTAACTTCACTATGAATGTCGCCGCCAGACGCAAAAAAAAGGGATGCAACACGAGGACTTCCCAGGAGGTCACCCATCCTAGTACTACTCTCGCCCAAGCACGCTTAACTTCGGAGTTCTGATGGGATCCGGTGCTTTAGTGCTGGTATGATCGCATCCGACATGTTATGCACTCATTTTCCTTTATGCTTGCCCCTCCCGCACCTTGTCTGCTCTATTTTGTACCATGCCCATCCCGCTTTTCCATCCCCACCACCGTTTCCCATCAGAAATAGCCGAGCACGAGTGCCCATAAAAAAATATCGTCGTAACTTCACTATGAATGTCGCCGCCAGATGCAAAAAAAAGGGATGCAACACGAGGACTTCCCAGGAGGTCACCCATCCTAGTACTACTCTCGCCCAAGCACGCTTAACTTCGGAGTTCTGATGGGATCCGGTGCTTTAGTGCTGGTATGATCGCATCCGACATGTTATGCACTCATTTTCCTTTATGCTTGCCCCTCCCGCACCTTGTCTGCTCTATTTTGTACCATGCCCATCCCGCTTTTCCATCCCCACCACCGTTTCCCATCAGAAATAGCCGAGCACGAGTGCCCATAAAAAAATATCGTCGTAACTTCACTATGAATGTCGCCGCCAGACGCAAAAAAAAGGGATGCAACACGAGGACTTCCCAGGAGGTCACCCATCCTAGTACTACTCTCGCCCAAGCACGCTTAACTTCGGAGTTCTGATGGGATCCGGTGCTTTAGTGCTGGTATGATCGCATCCGACATGTTATGCACTCATTTTCCTTTATGCTTGCCCCTCCCGCACCTTGTCTGCTCTATTTTGTACCATGCCCATCCCGCTTTTCCATCCCCACCACCGTTTCCCATCAGAAATAGCCGAGCACGAGTGCCCATAAAAAAATATCGTCGTAACTTCACTATGAATGTCGCCGCCAGACGCAAAAAAAAGGGATGCAACACGAGGACTTCCCAGGAGGTCACCCATCCTAGTACTACTCTCGCCCAAGCACGCTTAACTTCGGAGTTCTGATGGGATCCGGTGCTTTAGTGCTGGTATGATCGCATCCGACATGTTATGCACTCATTTTCCTTTATGCTTGCCCCTCCCGCACCTTGTCTGCTCTATTTTGTACCATGCCCATCCCGCTTTTCCATCCCCACCACCGTTTCCCATCAGAAATAGCCGAGCACGAGTGCCCATAAAAAAATATCGTCGTAACTTCACTATGAATGTCGCCGCCAGACGCAAAAAAAAGGGATGCAACACGAGGACTTCCCAGGAGGTCACCCATCCTAGTACTACTCTCGCCCAAGCACGCTTAACTTCGGAGTTCTGATGGGATCCGGTGCTTTAGTGCTGGTATGATCGCATCCGACATGTTATGCACTCATTTTCCTTTATGCTTGCCCCTCCCGCACCTTGTCTGCTCTATTTTGTACCATGCCCATCCCGCTTTTCCATCCCCACCACCGTTTCCCATCAGAAATAGCCGAGCACGAGTGCCCATAAAAAAATATCGTCGTAACTTCACTATGAATGTCGCCGCCAGACGCAAAAAAAAGGGATGCAACACGAGGACTTCCCAGGAGGTCACCCATCCTAGTACTACTCTCGCCCAAGCACGCTTAACTTCGGAGTTCTGATGGGATCCGGTGCTTTAGTGCTGGTATGATCGCATCCGACATGTTATGCACTCATTTTCCTTTATGCTTGCCCCTCCCGCACCTTGTCTGCTCTATTTTGTACCATGCCCATCCCGCTTTTCCATCCCCACCACCGTTTCCCATCAGAAATAGCCGAGCACGAGTGCCCATAAAAAAATATCGTCGTAACTTCACTATGAATGTCGCCGCCAGATGCAAAAAAAAGGGATGCAACACGAGGACTTCCCAGGAGGTCACCCATCCTAGTACTACTCTCGCCCAAGCACGCTTAACTTCGGAGTTCTGATGGGATCCGGTGCTTTAGTGCTGGTATGATCGCATCCGACATGTTATGCACTCATTTTCCTTTATGCTTGCCCCTCCCGCACCTTGTCTGCTCTATTTTGTACCATGCCCATCCCGCTTTTCCATCCCCACCACCGTTTCCCATCAGAAATAGCCGAGCACGAGTGCCCATAAAAAAATATCGTCGTAACTTCACTATGAATGTCGCCGCCAGACGCAAAAAAAAGGGATGCAACACGAGGACTTCCCAGGAGGTCACCCATCCTAGTACTACTCTCGCCCAAGCACGCTTAACTTCGGAGTTCTGATGGGATCCGGTGCTTTAGTGCTGGTATGATCGCATCCGACATGTTATGCACTCATTTTCCTTTATGCTTGCCCCTCCCGCACCTTGTCTGCTCTATTTTGTACCATGCCCATCCCGCTTTTCCATCCCCACCACCGTTTCCCATCAGAAATAGCCGAGCACGAGTGCCCATAAAAAAATATCGTCGTAACTTCACTATGAATGTCGCCGCCAGACGCAAAAAAAAGGGATGCAACACGAGGACTTCCCAGGAGGTCACCCATCCTAGTACTACTCTCGCCCAAGCACGCTTAACTTCGGAGTTCTGATGGGATCCGGTGCTTTAGTGCTGGTATGATCGCATCCGACATGTTATGCACTCATTTTCCTTTATGCTTGCCCCTCCCGCACCTTGTCTGCTCTATTTTGTACCATGCCCATCCCGCTTTTCCATCCCCACCACCGTTTCCCATCAGAAATAGCCGAGCACGAGTGCCCATAAAAAAATATCGTCGTAACTTCACTATGAATGTCGCCGCCAGACGCAAAAAAAAGGGATGCAACACGAGGACTTCCCAGGAGGTCACCCATCCTAGTACTACTCTCGCCCAAGCACGCTTAACTTCGGAGTTCTGATGGGATCCGGTGCTTTAGTGCTGGTATGATCGCATCCGACATGTTATGCACTCATTTTCCTTTATGCTTGCCCCTCCCGCACCTTGTCTGCTCTATTTTGTACCATGCCCATCCCGCTTTTCCATCCCCACCACCGTTTCCCATCAGAAATAGCCGAGCACGAGTGCCCATAAAAAAATATCGTCGTAACTTCACTATGAATGTCGCCGCCAGACGCAAAAAAAAGGGATGCAACACGAGGACTTCCCAGGAGGTCACCCATCCTAGTACTACTCTCGCCCAAGCACGCTTAACTTCGGAGTTCTGATGGGATCCGGTGCTTTAGTGCTGGTATGATCGCATCCGACATGTTATGCACTCATTTTCCTTTATGCTTGCCCCTCCCGCACCTTGTCTGCTCTATTTTGTACCATGCCCATCCCGCTTTTCCATCCCCACCACCGTTTCCCATCAGAAATAGCCGAGCACGAGTGCCCATAAAAAAATATCGTCGTAACTTCACTATGAATGTCGCCGCCAGACGCAAAAAAAAGGGATGCAACACGAGGACTTCCCAGGAGGTCACCCATCCTAGTACTACTCTCGCCCAAGCACGCTTAACTTCGGAGTTCTGATGGGATCCGGTGCTTTAGTGCTGGTATGATCGCATCCGACATGTTATGCACTCATTTTCCTTTATGCTTGCCCCTCCCGCACCTTGTCTGCTCTATTTTGTACCATGCCCATCCCGCTTTTCCATCCCCACCACCGTTTCCCATCAGAAATAGCCGAGCACGAGTGCCCATAAAAAAATATCGTCGTAACTTCACTATGAATGTCGCCGCCAGACGCAAAAAAAAGGGATGCAACACGAGGACTTCCCAGGAGGTCACCCATCCTAGTACTACTCTCGCCCAAGCACGCTTAACTTCGGAGTTCTGATGGGATCCGGTGCTTTAGTGCTGGTATGATCGCATCCGACATGTTATGCACTCATTTTCCTTTATGCTTGCCCCTCCCGCACCTTGTCTGCTCTATTTTGTACCATGCCCATCCCGCTTTTCCATCCCCACCACCGTTTCCCATCAGAAATAGCCGAGCACGAGTGCCCATAAAAAAATATCGTCGTAACTTCACTATGAATGTCGCCGCCAGATGCAAAAAAAAGGGATGCAACACGAGGACTTCCCAGGAGGTCACCCATCCTAGTACTACTCTCGCCCAAGCACGCTTAACTTCGGAGTTCTGATGGGATCCGGTGCTTTAGTGCTGGTATGATCGCATCCGACATGTTATGCACTCATTTTCCTTTATGCTTGCCCCTCCCGCACCTTGTCTGCTCTATTTTGTACCATGCCCATCCCGCTTTTCCATCCCCACCACCGTTTCCCATCAGAAATAGCCGAGCACGAGTGCCCATAAAAAAATATCGTCGTAACTTCACTATGAATGTCGCCGCCAGACGCAAAAAAAAGGGATGCAACACGAGGACTTCCCAGGAGGTCACCCATCCTAGTACTACTCTCGCCCAAGCACGCTTAACTTCGGAGTTCTGATGGGATCCGGTGCTTTAGTGCTGGTATGATCGCATCCGACATGTTATGCACTCATTTTCCTTTATGCTTGCCCCTCCCGCACCTTGTCTGCTCTATTTTGTACCATGCCCATCCCGCTTTTCCATCCCCACCACCGTTTCCCATCAGAAATAGCCGAGCACGAGTGCCCATAAAAAAATATCGTCGTAACTTCACTATGAATGTCGCCGCCAGACGCAAAAAAAAGGGATGCAACACGAGGACTTCCCAGGAGGTCACCCATCCTAGTACTACTCTCGCCCAAGCACGCTTAACTTCGGAGTTCTGATGGGATCCGGTGCTTTAGTGCTGGTATGATCGCATCCGACATGTTATGCACTCATTTTCCTTTATGCTTGCCCCTCCCGCACCTTGTCTGCTCTATTTTGTACCATGCCCATCCCGCTTTTCCATCCCCACCACCGTTTCCCATCAGAAATAGCCGAGCACGAGTGCCCATAAAAAAATATCGTCGTAACTTCACTATGAATGTCGCCGCCAGATGCAAAAAAAAGGGATGCAACACGAGGACTTCCCAGGAGGTCACCCATCCTAGTACTACTCTCGCCCAAGCACGCTTAACTTCGGAGTTCTGATGGGATCCGGTGCTTTAGTGCTGGTATGATCGCATCCGACATGTTATGCACTCATTTTCCTTTATGCTTGCCCCTCCCGCACCTTGTCTGCTCTATTTTGTACCATGCCCATCCCGCTTTTCCATCCCCACCACCGTTTCCCATCAGAAATAGCCGAGCACGAGTGCCCATAAAAAAATATCGTCGTAACTTCACTATGAATGTCGCCGCCAGACGCAAAAAAAAGGGATGCAACACGAGGACTTCCCAGGAGGTCACCCATCCTAGTACTACTCTCGCCCAAGCACGCTTAACTTCGGAGTTCTGATGGGATCCGGTGCTTTAGTGCTGGTATGATCGCATCCGACATGTTATGCACTCATTTTCCTTTATGCTTGCCCCTCCCGCACCTTGTCTGCTCTATTTTGTACCATGCCCATCCCGCTTTTCCATCCCCACCACCGTTTCCCATCAGAAATAGCCGAGCACGAGTGCCCATAAAAAAATATCGTCGTAACTTCACTATGAATGTCGCCGCCAGATGCAAAAAAAAGGGATGCAACACGAGGACTTCCCAGGAGGTCACCCATCCTAGTACTACTCTCGCCCAAGCACGCTTAACTTCGGAGTTCTGATGGGATCCGGTGCTTTAGTGCTGGTATGATCGCATCCGACATGTTATGCACTCATTTTCCTTTATGCTTGCCCCTCCCGCACCTTGTCTGCTCTATTTTGTACCATGCCCATCCCGCTTTTCCATCCCCACCACCGTTTCCCATCAGAAATAGCCGAGCACGAGTGCCCATAAAAAAATATCGTCGTAACTTCACTATGAATGTCGCCGCCAGATGCAAAAAAAAGGGATGCAACACGAGGACTTCCCAGGAGGTCACCCATCCTAGTACTACTCTCGCCCAAGCACGCTTAACTTCGGAGTTCTGATGGGATCCGGTGCTTTAGTGCTGGTATGATCGCATCCGACATGTTATGCACTCATTTTCCTTTATGCTTGCCCCTCCCGCACCTTGTCTGCTCTATTTTGTACCATGCCCATCCCGCTTTTCCATCCCCACCACCGTTTCCCATCAGAAATAGCCGAGCACGAGTGCCCATAAAAAAATATCGTCGTAACTTCACTATGAATGTCGCCGCCAGACGCAAAAAAAAGGGATGCAACACGAGGACTTCCCAGGAGGTCACCCATCCTAGTACTACTCTCGCCCAAGCACGCTTAACTTCGGAGTTCTGATGGGATCCGGTGCTTTAGTGCTGGTATGATCGCATCCGACATGTTATGCACTCATTTTCCTTTATGCTTGCCCCTCCCGCACCTTGTCTGCTCTATTTTGTACCATGCCCATCCCGCTTTTCCATCCCCACCACCGTTTCCCATCAGAAATAGCCGAGCACGAGTGCCCATAAAAAAATATCGTCGTAACTTCACTATGAATGTCGCCGCCAGACGCAAAAAAAAGGGATGCAACACGAGGACTTCCCAGGAGGTCACCCATCCTAGTACTACTCTCGCCCAAGCACGCTTAACTTCGGAGTTCTGATGGGATCCGGTGCTTTAGTGCTGGTATGATCGCATCCGACATGTTATGCACTCATTTTCCTTTATGCTTGCCCCTCCCGCACCTTGTCTGCTCTATTTTGTACCATGCCCATCCCGCTTTTCCATCCCCACCACCGTTTCCCATCAGAAATAGCCGAGCACGAGTGCCCATAAAAAAATATCGTCGTAACTTCACTATGAATGTCGCCGCCAGACGCAAAAAAAAGGGATGCAACACGAGGACTTCCCAGGAGGTCACCCATCCTAGTACTACTCTCGCCCAAGCACGCTTAACTTCGGAGTTCTGATGGGATCCGGTGCTTTAGTGCTGGTATGATCGCATCCGACATGTTATGCACTCATTTTCCTTTATGCTTGCCCCTCCCGCACCTTGTCTGCTCTATTTTGTACCATGCCCATCCCGCTTTTCCATCCCCACCACCGTTTCCCATCAGAAATAGCCGAGCACGAGTGCCCATAAAAAAATATCGTCGTAACTTCACTATGAATGTCGCCGCCAGACGCAAAAAAAAGGGATGCAACACGAGGACTTCCCAGGAGGTCACCCATCCTAGTACTACTCTCGCCCAAGCACGCTTAACTTCGGAGTTCTGATGGGATCCGGTGCTTTAGTGCTGGTATGATCGCATCCGACATGTTATGCACTCATTTTCCTTTATGCTTGCCCCTCCCGCACCTTGTCTGCTCTATTTTGTACCATGCCCATCCCGCTTTTCCATCCCCACCACCGTTTCCCATCAGAAATAGCCGAGCACGAGTGCCCATAAAAAAATATCGTCGTAACTTCACTATGAATGTCGCCGCCAGACGCAAAAAAAAGGGATGCAACACGAGGACTTCCCAGGAGGTCACCCATCCTAGTACTACTCTCGCCCAAGCACGCTTAACTTCGGAGTTCTGATGGGATCCGGTGCTTTAGTGCTGGTATGATCGCATCCGACATGTTATGCACTCATTTTCCTTTATGCTTGCCCCTCCCGCACCTTGTCTGCTCTATTTTGTACCATGCCCATCCCGCTTTTCCATCCCCACCACCGTTTCCCATCAGAAATAGCCGAGCACGAGTGCCCATAAAAAAATATCGTCGTAACTTCACTATGAATGTCGCCGCCAGACGCAAAAAAAAGGGATGCAACACGAGGACTTCCCAGGAGGTCACCCATCCTAGTACTACTCTCGCCCAAGCACGCTTAACTTCGGAGTTCTGATGGGATCCGGTGCTTTAGTGCTGGTATGATCGCATCCGACATGTTATGCACTCATTTTCCTTTATGCTTGCCCCTCCCGCACCTTGTCTGCTCTATTTTGTACCATGCCCATCCCGCTTTTCCATCCCCACCACCGTTTCCCATCAGAAATAGCCGAGCACGAGTGCCCATAAAAAAATATCGTCGTAACTTCACTATGAATGTCGCCGCCAGATGCAAAAAAAAGGGATGCAACACGAGGACTTCCCAGGAGGTCACCCATCCTAGTACTACTCTCGCCCAAGCACGCTTAACTTCGGAGTTCTGATGGGATCCGGTGCTTTAGTGCTGGTATGATCGCATCCGACATGTTATGCACTCATTTTCCTTTATGCTTGCCCCTCCCGCACCTTGTCTGCTCTATTTTGTACCATGCCCATCCCGCTTTTCCATCCCCACCACCGTTTCCCATCAGAAATAGCCGAGCACGAGTGCCCATAAAAAAATATCGTCGTAACTTCACTATGAATGTCGCCGCCAGATGCAAAAAAAAGGGATGCAACACGAGGACTTCCCAGGAGGTCACCCATCCTAGTACTACTCTCGCCCAAGCACGCTTAACTTCGGAGTTCTGATGGGATCCGGTGCTTTAGTGCTGGTATGATCGCATCCGACATGTTATGCACTCATTTTCCTTTATGCTTGCCCCTCCCGCACCTTGTCTGCTCTATTTTGTACCATGCCCATCCCGCTTTTCCATCCCCACCACCGTTTCCCATCAGAAATAGCCGAGCACGAGTGCCCATAAAAAAATATCGTCGTAACTTCACTATGAATGTCGCCGCCAGACGCAAAAAAAAGGGATGCAACACGAGGACTTCCCAGGAGGTCACCCATCCTAGTACTACTCTCGCCCAAGCACGCTTAACTTCGGAGTTCTGATGGGATCCGGTGCTTTAGTGCTGGTATGATCGCATCCGACATGTTATGCACTCATTTTCCTTTATGCTTGCCCCTCCCGCACCTTGTCTGCTCTATTTTGTACCATGCCCATCCCGCTTTTCCATCCCCACCACCGTTTCCCATCAGAAATAGCCGAGCACGAGTGCCCATAAAAAAATATCGTCGTAACTTCACTATGAATGTCGCCGCCAGACGCAAAAAAAAGGGATGCAACACGAGGACTTCCCAGGAGGTCACCCATCCTAGTACTACTCTCGCCCAAGCACGCTTAACTTCGGAGTTCTGATGGGATCCGGTGCTTTAGTGCTGGTATGATCGCATCCGACATGTTATGCACTCATTTTCCTTTATGCTTGCCCCTCCCGCACCTTGTCTGCTCTATTTTGTACCATGCCCATCCCGCTTTTCCATCCCCACCACCGTTTCCCATCAGAAATAGCCGAGCACGAGTGCCCATAAAAAAATATCGTCGTAACTTCACTATGAATGTCGCCGCCAGACGCAAAAAAAAGGGATGCAACACGAGGACTTCCCAGGAGGTCACCCATCCTAGTACTACTCTCGCCCAAGCACGCTTAACTTCGGAGTTCTGATGGGATCCGGTGCTTTAGTGCTGGTATGATCGCATCCGACATGTTATGCACTCATTTTCCTTTATGCTTGCCCCTCCCGCACCTTGTCTGCTCTATTTTGTACCATGCCCATCCCGCTTTTCCATCCCCACCACCGTTTCCCATCAGAAATAGCCGAGCACGAGTGCCCATAAAAAAATATCGTCGTAACTTCACTATGAATGTCGCCGCCAGACGCAAAAAAAAGGGATGCAACACGAGGACTTCCCAGGAGGTCACCCATCCTAGTACTACTCTCGCCCAAGCACGCTTAACTTCGGAGTTCTGATGGGATCCGGTGCTTTAGTGCTGGTATGATCGCATCCGACATGTTATGCACTCATTTTCCTTTATGCTTGCCCCTCCCGCACCTTGTCTGCTCTATTTTGTACCATGCCCATCCCGCTTTTCCATCCCCACCACCGTTTCCCATCAGAAATAGCCGAGCACGAGTGCCCATAAAAAAATATCGTCGTAACTTCACTATGAATGTCGCCGCCAGACGCAAAAAAAAGGGATGCAACACGAGGACTTCCCAGGAGGTCACCCATCCTAGTACTACTCTCGCCCAAGCACGCTTAACTTCGGAGTTCTGATGGGATCCGGTGCTTTAGTGCTGGTATGATCGCATCCGACATGTTATGCACTCATTTTCCTTTATGCTTGCCCCTCCCGCACCTTGTCTGCTCTATTTTGTACCATGCCCATCCCGCTTTTCCATCCCCACCACCGTTTCCCATCAGAAATAGCCGAGCACGAGTGCCCATAAAAAAATATCGTCGTAACTTCACTATGAATGTCGCCGCCAGACGCAAAAAAAAGGGATGCAACACGAGGACTTCCCAGGAGGTCACCCATCCTAGTACTACTCTCGCCCAAGCACGCTTAACTTCGGAGTTCTGATGGGATCCGGTGCTTTAGTGCTGGTATGATCGCATCCGACATGTTATGCACTCATTTTCCTTTATGCTTGCCCCTCCCGCACCTTGTCTGCTCTATTTTGTACCATGCCCATCCCGCTTTTCCATCCCCACCACCGTTTCCCATCAGAAATAGCCGAGCACGAGTGCCCATAAAAAAATATCGTCGTAACTTCACTATGAATGTCGCCGCCAGATGCAAAAAAAAGGGATGCAACACGAGGACTTCCCAGGAGGTCACCCATCCTAGTACTACTCTCGCCCAAGCACGCTTAACTTCGGAGTTCTGATGGGATCCGGTGCTTTAGTGCTGGTATGATCGCATCCGACATGTTATGCACTCATTTTCCTTTATGCTTGCCCCTCCCGCACCTTGTCTGCTCTATTTTGTACCATGCCCATCCCGCTTTTCCATCCCCACCACCGTTTCCCATCAGAAATAGCCGAGCACGAGTGCCCATAAAAAAATATCGTCGTAACTTCACTATGAATGTCGCCGCCAGATGCAAAAAAAAGGGATGCAACACGAGGACTTCCCAGGAGGTCACCCATCCTAGTACTACTCTCGCCCAAGCACGCTTAACTTCGGAGTTCTGATGGGATCCGGTGCTTTAGTGCTGGTATGATCGCATCCGACATGTTATGCACTCATTTTCCTTTATGCTTGCCCCTCCCGCACCTTGTCTGCTCTATTTTGTACCATGCCCATCCCGCTTTTCCATCCCCACCACCGTTTCCCATCAGAAATAGCCGAGCACGAGTGCCCATAAAAAAATATCGTCGTAACTTCACTATGAATGTCGCCGCCAGACGCAAAAAAAAGGGATGCAACACGAGGACTTCCCAGGAGGTCACCCATCCTAGTACTACTCTCGCCCAAGCACGCTTAACTTCGGAGTTCTGATGGGATCCGGTGCTTTAGTGCTGGTATGATCGCATCCGACATGTTATGCACTCATTTTCCTTTATGCTTGCCCCTCCCGCACCTTGTCTGCTCTATTTTGTACCATGCCCATCCCGCTTTTCCATCCCCACCACCGTTTCCCATCAGAAATAGCCGAGCACGAGTGCCCATAAAAAAATATCGTCGTAACTTCACTATGAATGTCGCCGCCAGACGCAAAAAAAAGGGATGCAACACGAGGACTTCCCAGGAGGTCACCCATCCTAGTACTACTCTCGCCCAAGCACGCTTAACTTCGGAGTTCTGATGGGATCCGGTGCTTTAGTGCTGGTATGATCGCATCCGACATGTTATGCACTCATTTTCCTTTATGCTTGCCCCTCCCGCACCTTGTCTGCTCTATTTTGTACCATGCCCATCCCGCTTTTCCATCCCCACCACCGTTTCCCATCAGAAATAGCCGAGCACGAGTGCCCATAAAAAAATATCGTCGTAACTTCACTATGAATGTCGCCGCCAGACGCAAAAAAAAGGGATGCAACACGAGGACTTCCCAGGAGGTCACCCATCCTAGTACTACTCTCGCCCAAGCACGCTTAACTTCGGAGTTCTGATGGGATCCGGTGCTTTAGTGCTGGTATGATCGCATCCGACATGTTATGCACTCATTTTCCTTTATGCTTGCCCCTCCCGCACCTTGTCTGCTCTATTTTGTACCATGCCCATCCCGCTTTTCCATCCCCACCACCGTTTCCCATCAGAAATAGCCGAGCACGAGTGCCCATAAAAAAATATCGTCGTAACTTCACTATGAATGTCGCCGCCAGACGCAAAAAAAAGGGATGCAACACGAGGACTTCCCAGGAGGTCACCCATCCTAGTACTACTCTCGCCCAAGCACGCTTAACTTCGGAGTTCTGATGGGATCCGGTGCTTTAGTGCTGGTATGATCGCATCCGACATGTTATGCACTCATTTTCCTTTATGCTTGCCCCTCCCGCACCTTGTCTGCTCTATTTTGTACCATGCCCATCCCGCTTTTCCATCCCCACCACCGTTTCCCATCAGAAATAGCCGAGCACGAGTGCCCATAAAAAAATATCGTCGTAACTTCACTATGAATGTCGCCGCCAGACGCAAAAAAAAGGGATGCAACACGAGGACTTCCCAGGAGGTCACCCATCCTAGTACTACTCTCGCCCAAGCACGCTTAACTTCGGAGTTCTGATGGGATCCGGTGCTTTAGTGCTGGTATGATCGCATCCGACATGTTATGCACTCATTTTCCTTTATGCTTGCCCCTCCCGCACCTTGTCTGCTCTATTTTGTACCATGCCCATCCCGCTTTTCCATCCCCACCACCGTTTCCCATCAGAAATAGCCGAGCACGAGTGCCCATAAAAAAATATCGTCGTAACTTCACTATGAATGTCGCCGCCAGATGCAAAAAAAAGGGATGCAACACGAGGACTTCCCAGGAGGTCACCCATCCTAGTACTACTCTCGCCCAAGCACGCTTAACTTCGGAGTTCTGATGGGATCCGGTGCTTTAGTGCTGGTATGATCGCATCCGACATGTTATGCACTCATTTTCCTTTATGCTTGCCCCTCCCGCACCTTGTCTGCTCTATTTTGTACCATGCCCATCCCGCTTTTCCATCCCCACCACCGTTTCCCATCAGAAATAGCCGAGCACGAGTGCCCATAAAAAAATATCGTCGTAACTTCACTATGAATGTCGCCGCCAGACGCAAAAAAAAGGGATGCAACACGAGGACTTCCCAGGAGGTCACCCATCCTAGTACTACTCTCGCCCAAGCACGCTTAACTTCGGAGTTCTGATGGGATCCGGTGCTTTAGTGCTGGTATGATCGCATCCGACATGTTATGCACTCATTTTCCTTTATGCTTGCCCCTCCCGCACCTTGTCTGCTCTATTTTGTACCATGCCCATCCCGCTTTTCCATCCCCACCACCGTTTCCCATCAGAAATAGCCGAGCACGAGTGCCCATAAAAAAATATCGTCGTAACTTCACTATGAATGTCGCCGCCAGACGCAAAAAAAAGGGATGCAACACGAGGACTTCCCAGGAGGTCACCCATCCTAGTACTACTCTCGCCCAAGCACGCTTAACTTCGGAGTTCTGATGGGATCCGGTGCTTTAGTGCTGGTATGATCGCATCCGACATGTTATGCACTCATTTTCCTTTATGCTTGCCCCTCCCGCACCTTGTCTGCTCTATTTTGTACCATGCCCATCCCGCTTTTCCATCCCCACCACCGTTTCCCATCAGAAATAGCCGAGCACGAGTGCCCATAAAAAAATATCGTCGTAACTTCACTATGAATGTCGCCGCCAGACGCAAAAAAAAGGGATGCAACACGAGGACTTCCCAGGAGGTCACCCATCCTAGTACTACTCTCGCCCAAGCACGCTTAACTTCGGAGTTCTGATGGGATCCGGTGCTTTAGTGCTGGTATGATCGCATCCGACATGTTATGCACTCATTTTCCTTTATGCTTGCCCCTCCCGCACCTTGTCTGCTCTATTTTGTACCATGCCCATCCCGCTTTTCCATCCCCACCACCGTTTCCCATCAGAAATAGCCGAGCACGAGTGCCCATAAAAAAATATCGTCGTAACTTCACTATGAATGTCGCCGCCAGACGCAAAAAAAAGGGATGCAACACGAGGACTTCCCAGGAGGTCACCCATCCTAGTACTACTCTCGCCCAAGCACGCTTAACTTCGGAGTTCTGATGGGATCCGGTGCTTTAGTGCTGGTATGATCGCATCCGACATGTTATGCACTCATTTTCCTTTATGCTTGCCCCTCCCGCACCTTGTCTGCTCTATTTTGTACCATGCCCATCCCGCTTTTCCATCCCCACCACCGTTTCCCATCAGAAATAGCCGAGCACGAGTGCCCATAAAAAAATATCGTCGTAACTTCACTATGAATGTCGCCGCCAGATGCAAAAAAAAGGGATGCAACACGAGGACTTCCCAGGAGGTCACCCATCCTAGTACTACTCTCGCCCAAGCACGCTTAACTTCGGAGTTCTGATGGGATCCGGTGCTTTAGTGCTGGTATGATCGCATCCGACATGTTATGCACTCATTTTCCTTTATGCTTGCCCCTCCCGCACCTTGTCTGCTCTATTTTGTACCATGCCCATCCCGCTTTTCCATCCCCACCACCGTTTCCCATCAGAAATAGCCGAGCACGAGTGCCCATAAAAAAATATCGTCGTAACTTCACTATGAATGTCGCCGCCAGACGCAAAAAAAAGGGATGCAACACGAGGACTTCCCAGGAGGTCACCCATCCTAGTACTACTCTCGCCCAAGCACGCTTAACTTCGGAGTTCTGATGGGATCCGGTGCTTTAGTGCTGGTATGATCGCATCCGACATGTTATGCACTCATTTTCCTTTATGCTTGCCCCTCCCGCACCTTGTCTGCTCTATTTTGTACCATGCCCATCCCGCTTTTCCATCCCCACCACCGTTTCCCATCAGAAATAGCCGAGCACGAGTGCCCATAAAAAAATATCGTCGTAACTTCACTATGAATGTCGCCGCCAGACGCAAAAAAAAGGGATGCAACACGAGGACTTCCCAGGAGGTCACCCATCCTAGTACTACTCTCGCCCAAGCACGCTTAACTTCGGAGTTCTGATGGGATCCGGTGCTTTAGTGCTGGTATGATCGCATCCGACATGTTATGCACTCATTTTCCTTTATGCTTGCCCCTCCCGCACCTTGTCTGCTCTATTTTGTACCATGCCCATCCCGCTTTTCCATCCCCACCACCGTTTCCCATCAGAAATAGCCGAGCACGAGTGCCCATAAAAAAATATCGTCGTAACTTCACTATGAATGTCGCCGCCAGACGCAAAAAAAAGGGATGCAACACGAGGACTTCCCAGGAGGTCACCCATCCTAGTACTACTCTCGCCCAAGCACGCTTAACTTCGGAGTTCTGATGGGATCCGGTGCTTTAGTGCTGGTATGATCGCATCCGACATGTTATGCACTCATTTTCCTTTATGCTTGCCCCTCCCGCACCTTGTCTGCTCTATTTTGTACCATGCCCATCCCGCTTTTCCATCCCCACCACCGTTTCCCATCAGAAATAGCCGAGCACGAGTGCCCATAAAAAAATATCGTCGTAACTTCACTATGAATGTCGCCGCCAGACGCAAAAAAAAGGGATGCAACACGAGGACTTCCCAGGAGGTCACCCATCCTAGTACTACTCTCGCCCAAGCACGCTTAACTTCGGAGTTCTGATGGGATCCGGTGCTTTAGTGCTGGTATGATCGCATCCGACATGTTATGCACTCATTTTCCTTTATGCTTGCCCCTCCCGCACCTTGTCTGCTCTATTTTGTACCATGCCCATCCCGCTTTTCCATCCCCACCACCGTTTCCCATCAGAAATAGCCGAGCACGAGTGCCCATAAAAAAATATCGTCGTAACTTCACTATGAATGTCGCCGCCAGACGCAAAAAAAAGGGATGCAACACGAGGACTTCCCAGGAGGTCACCCATCCTAGTACTACTCTCGCCCAAGCACGCTTAACTTCGGAGTTCTGATGGGATCCGGTGCTTTAGTGCTGGTATGATCGCATCCGACATGTTATGCACTCATTTTCCTTTATGCTTGCCCCTCCCGCACCTTGTCTGCTCTATTTTGTACCATGCCCATCCCGCTTTTCCATCCCCACCACCGTTTCCCATCAGAAATAGCCGAGCACGAGTGCCCATAAAAAAATATCGTCGTAACTTCACTATGAATGTCGCCGCCAGACGCAAAAAAAAGGGATGCAACACGAGGACTTCCCAGGAGGTCACCCATCCTAGTACTACTCTCGCCCAAGCACGCTTAACTTCGGAGTTCTGATGGGATCCGGTGCTTTAGTGCTGGTATGATCGCATCCGACATGTTATGCACTCATTTTCCTTTATGCTTGCCCCTCCCGCACCTTGTCTGCTCTATTTTGTACCATGCCCATCCCGCTTTTCCATCCCCACCACCGTTTCCCATCAGAAATAGCCGAGCACGAGTGCCCATAAAAAAATATCGTCGTAACTTCACTATGAATGTCGCCGCCAGATGCAAAAAAAAGGGATGCAACACGAGGACTTCCCAGGAGGTCACCCATCCTAGTACTACTCTCGCCCAAGCACGCTTAACTTCGGAGTTCTGATGGGATCCGGTGCTTTAGTGCTGGTATGATCGCATCCGACATGTTATGCACTCATTTTCCTTTATGCTTGCCCCTCC
The DNA here is from genome assembly GCA_030979885.1 of Lolium multiflorum. Taxonomy (NCBI): domain Eukaryota; kingdom Viridiplantae; phylum Streptophyta; class Magnoliopsida; order Poales; family Poaceae; genus Lolium; species Lolium multiflorum. The sequence goes on from JAUUTY010000723.1 coordinate 112,635, forward strand.
CGCACCTTGTCTGCTCTATTTTGTACCATGCCCATCCCGCTTTTCCATCCCCACCACCGTTTCCCATCAGAAATAGCCGAGCACGAGTGCCCATAAAAAAATATCGTCGTAACTTCACTATGAATGTCGCCGCCAGACGCAAAAAAAAGGGATGCAACACGAGGACTTCCCAGGAGGTCACCCATCCTAGTACTACTCTCGCCCAAGCACGCTTAACTTCGGAGTTCTGATGGGATCCGGTGCTTTAGTGCTGGTATGATCGCATCCGACATGTTATGCACTCATTTTCCTTTATGCTTGCCCCTCCCGCACCTTGTCTGCTCTATTTTGTACCATGCCCATCCCGCTTTTCCATCCCCACCACCGTTTCCCATCAGAAATAGCCGAGCACGAGTGCCCATAAAAAAATATCGTCGTAACTTCACTATGAATGTCGCCGCCAGATGCAAAAAAAAGGGATGCAACACGAGGACTTCCCAGGAGGTCACCCATCCTAGTACTACTCTCGCCCAAGCACGCTTAACTTCGGAGTTCTGATGGGATCCGGTGCTTTAGTGCTGGTATGATCGCATCCGACATGTTATGCACTCATTTTCCTTTATGCTTGCCCCTCCCGCACCTTGTCTGCTCTATTTTGTACCATGCCCATCCCGCTTTTCCATCCCCACCACCGTTTCCCATCAGAAATAGCCGAGCACGAGTGCCCATAAAAAAATATCGTCGTAACTTCACTATGAATGTCGCCGCCAGATGCAAAAAAAAGGGATGCAACACGAGGACTTCCCAGGAGGTCACCCATCCTAGTACTACTCTCGCCCAAGCACGCTTAACTTCGGAGTTCTGATGGGATCCGGTGCTTTAGTGCTGGTATGATCGCATCCGACATGTTATGCACTCATTTTCCTTTATGCTTGCCCCTCCCGCACCTTGTCTGCTCTATTTTGTACCATGCCCATCCCGCTTTTCCATCCCCACCACCGTTTCCCATCAGAAATAGCCGAGCACGAGTGCCCATAAAAAAATATCGTCGTAACTTCACTATGAATGTCGCCGCCAGACGCAAAAAAAAGGGATGCAACACGAGGACTTCCCAGGAGGTCACCCATCCTAGTACTACTCTCGCCCAAGCACGCTTAACTTCGGAGTTCTGATGGGATCCGGTGCTTTAGTGCTGGTATGATCGCATCCGACATGTTATGCACTCATTTTCCTTTATGCTTGCCCCTCCCGCACCTTGTCTGCTCTATTTTGTACCATGCCCATCCCGCTTTTCCATCCCCACCACCGTTTCCCATCAGAAATAGCCGAGCACGAGTGCCCATAAAAAAATATCGTCGTAACTTCACTATGAATGTCGCCGCCAGACGCAAAAAAAAGGGATGCAACACGAGGACTTCCCAGGAGGTCACCCATCCTAGTACTACTCTCGCCCAAGCACGCTTAACTTCGGAGTTCTGATGGGATCCGGTGCTTTAGTGCTGGTATGATCGCATCCGACATGTTATGCACTCATTTTCCTTTATGCTTGCCCCTCCCGCACCTTGTCTGCTCTATTTTGTACCATGCCCATCCCGCTTTTCCATCCCCACCACCGTTTCCCATCAGAAATAGCCGAGCACGAGTGCCCATAAAAAAATATCGTCGTAACTTCACTATGAATGTCGCCGCCAGACGCAAAAAAAAGGGATGCAACACGAGGACTTCCCAGGAGGTCACCCATCCTAGTACTACTCTCGCCCAAGCACGCTTAACTTCGGAGTTCTGATGGGATCCGGTGCTTTAGTGCTGGTATGATCGCATCCGACATGTTATGCACTCATTTTCCTTTATGCTTGCCCCTCCCGCACCTTGTCTGCTCTATTTTGTACCATGCCCATCCCGCTTTTCCATCCCCACCACCGTTTCCCATCAGAAATAGCCGAGCACGAGTGCCCATAAAAAAATATCGTCGTAACTTCACTATGAATGTCGCCGCCAGACGCAAAAAAAAGGGATGCAACACGAGGACTTCCCAGGAGGTCACCCATCCTAGTACTACTCTCGCCCAAGCACGCTTAACTTCGGAGTTCTGATGGGATCCGGTGCTTTAGTGCTGGTATGATCGCATCCGACATGTTATGCACTCATTTTCCTTTATGCTTGCCCCTCCCGCACCTTGTCTGCTCTATTTTGTACCATGCCCATCCCGCTTTTCCATCCCCACCACCGTTTCCCATCAGAAATAGCCGAGCACGAGTGCCCATAAAAAAATATCGTCGTAACTTCACTATGAATGTCGCCGCCAGACGCAAAAAAAAGGGATGCAACACGAGGACTTCCCAGGAGGTCACCCATCCTAGTACTACTCTCGCCCAAGCACGCTTAACTTCGGAGTTCTGATGGGATCCGGTGCTTTAGTGCTGGTATGATCGCATCCGACATGTTATGCACTCATTTTCCTTTATGCTTGCCCCTCCCGCACCTTGTCTGCTCTATTTTGTACCATGCCCATCCCGCTTTTCCATCCCCACCACCGTTTCCCATCAGAAATAGCCGAGCACGAGTGCCCATAAAAAAATATCGTCGTAACTTCACTATGAATGTCGCCGCCAGATGCAAAAAAAAGGGATGCAACACGAGGACTTCCCAGGAGGTCACCCATCCTAGTACTACTCTCGCCCAAGCACGCTTAACTTCGGAGTTCTGATGGGATCCGGTGCTTTAGTGCTGGTATGATCGCATCCGACATGTTATGCACTCATTTTCCTTTATGCTTGCCCCTCCCGCACCTTGTCTGCTCTATTTTGTACCATGCCCATCCCGCTTTTCCATCCCCACCACCGTTTCCCATCAGAAATAGCCGAGCACGAGTGCCCATAAAAAAATATCGTCGTAACTTCACTATGAATGTCGCCGCCAGATGCAAAAAAAAGGGATGCAACACGAGGACTTCCCAGGAGGTCACCCATCCTAGTACTACTCTCGCCCAAGCACGCTTAACTTCGGAGTTCTGATGGGATCCGGTGCTTTAGTGCTGGTATGATCGCATCCGACATGTTATGCACTCATTTTCCTTTATGCTTGCCCCTCCCGCACCTTGTCTGCTCTATTTTGTACCATGCCCATCCCGCTTTTCCATCCCCACCACCGTTTCCCATCAGAAATAGCCGAGCACGAGTGCCCATAAAAAAATATCGTCGTAACTTCACTATGAATGTCGCCGCCAGACGCAAAAAAAAGGGATGCAACACGAGGACTTCCCAGGAGGTCACCCATCCTAGTACTACTCTCGCCCAAGCACGCTTAACTTCGGAGTTCTGATGGGATCCGGTGCTTTAGTGCTGGTATGATCGCATCCGACATGTTATGCACTCATTTTCCTTTATGCTTGCCCCTCCCGCACCTTGTCTGCTCTATTTTGTACCATGCCCATCCCGCTTTTCCATCCCCACCACCGTTTCCCATCAGAAATAGCCGAGCACGAGTGCCCATAAAAAAATATCGTCGTAACTTCACTATGAATGTCGCCGCCAGACGCAAAAAAAAGGGATGCAACACGAGGACTTCCCAGGAGGTCACCCATCCTAGTACTACTCTCGCCCAAGCACGCTTAACTTCGGAGTTCTGATGGGATCCGGTGCTTTAGTGCTGGTATGATCGCATCCGACATGTTATGCACTCATTTTCCTTTATGCTTGCCCCTCCCGCACCTTGTCTGCTCTATTTTGTACCATGCCCATCCCGCTTTTCCATCCCCACCACCGTTTCCCATCAGAAATAGCCGAGCACGAGTGCCCATAAAAAAATATCGTCGTAACTTCACTATGAATGTCGCCGCCAGACGCAAAAAAAAGGGATGCAACACGAGGACTTCCCAGGAGGTCACCCATCCTAGTACTACTCTCGCCCAAGCACGCTTAACTTCGGAGTTCTGATGGGATCCGGTGCTTTAGTGCTGGTATGATCGCATCCGACATGTTATGCACTCATTTTCCTTTATGCTTGCCCCTCCCGCACCTTGTCTGCTCTATTTTGTACCATGCCCATCCCGCTTTTCCATCCCCACCACCGTTTCCCATCAGAAATAGCCGAGCACGAGTGCCCATAAAAAAATATCGTCGTAACTTCACTATGAATGTCGCCGCCAGACGCAAAAAAAAGGGATGCAACACGAGGACTTCCCAGGAGGTCACCCATCCTAGTACTACTCTCGCCCAAGCACGCTTAACTTCGGAGTTCTGATGGGATCCGGTGCTTTAGTGCTGGTATGATCGCATCCGACATGTTATGCACTCATTTTCCTTTATGCTTGCCCCTCCCGCACCTTGTCTGCTCTATTTTGTACCATGCCCATCCCGCTTTTCCATCCCCACCACCGTTTCCCATCAGAAATAGCCGAGCACGAGTGCCCATAAAAAAATATCGTCGTAACTTCACTATGAATGTCGCCGCCAGACGCAAAAAAAAGGGATGCAACACGAGGACTTCCCAGGAGGTCACCCATCCTAGTACTACTCTCGCCCAAGCACGCTTAACTTCGGAGTTCTGATGGGATCCGGTGCTTTAGTGCTGGTATGATCGCATCCGACATGTTATGCACTCATTTTCCTTTATGCTTGCCCCTCCCGCACCTTGTCTGCTCTATTTTGTACCATGCCCATCCCGCTTTTCCATCCCCACCACCGTTTCCCATCAGAAATAGCCGAGCACGAGTGCCCATAAAAAAATATCGTCGTAACTTCACTATGAATGTCGCCGCCAGACGCAAAAAAAAGGGATGCAACACGAGGACTTCCCAGGAGGTCACCCATCCTAGTACTACTCTCGCCCAAGCACGCTTAACTTCGGAGTTCTGATGGGATCCGGTGCTTTAGTGCTGGTATGATCGCATCCGACATGTTATGCACTCATTTTCCTTTATGCTTGCCCCTCCCGCACCTTGTCTGCTCTATTTTGTACCATGCCCATCCCGCTTTTCCATCCCCACCACCGTTTCCCATCAGAAATAGCCGAGCACGAGTGCCCATAAAAAAATATCGTCGTAACTTCACTATGAATGTCGCCGCCAGATGCAAAAAAAAGGGATGCAACACGAGGACTTCCCAGGAGGTCACCCATCCTAGTACTACTCTCGCCCAAGCACGCTTAACTTCGGAGTTCTGATGGGATCCGGTGCTTTAGTGCTGGTATGATCGCATCCGACATGTTATGCACTCATTTTCCTTTATGCTTGCCCCTCCCGCACCTTGTCTGCTCTATTTTGTACCATGCCCATCCCGCTTTTCCATCCCCACCACCGTTTCCCATCAGAAATAGCCGAGCACGAGTGCCCATAAAAAAATATCGTCGTAACTTCACTATGAATGTCGCCGCCAGACGCAAAAAAAAGGGATGCAACACGAGGACTTCCCAGGAGGTCACCCATCCTAGTACTACTCTCGCCCAAGCACGCTTAACTTCGGAGTTCTGATGGGATCCGGTGCTTTAGTGCTGGTATGATCGCATCCGACATGTTATGCACTCATTTTCCTTTATGCTTGCCCCTCCCGCACCTTGTCTGCTCTATTTTGTACCATGCCCATCCCGCTTTTCCATCCCCACCACCGTTTCCCATCAGAAATAGCCGAGCACGAGTGCCCATAAAAAAATATCGTCGTAACTTCACTATGAATGTCGCCGCCAGACGCAAAAAAAAGGGATGCAACACGAGGACTTCCCAGGAGGTCACCCATCCTAGTACTACTCTCGCCCAAGCACGCTTAACTTCGGAGTTCTGATGGGATCCGGTGCTTTAGTGCTGGTATGATCGCATCCGACATGTTATGCACTCATTTTCCTTTATGCTTGCCCCTCCCGCACCTTGTCTGCTCTATTTTGTACCATGCCCATCCCGCTTTTCCATCCCCACCACCGTTTCCCATCAGAAATAGCCGAGCACGAGTGCCCATAAAAAAATATCGTCGTAACTTCACTATGAATGTCGCCGCCAGACGCAAAAAAAAGGGATGCAACACGAGGACTTCCCAGGAGGTCACCCATCCTAGTACTACTCTCGCCCAAGCACGCTTAACTTCGGAGTTCTGATGGGATCCGGTGCTTTAGTGCTGGTATGATCGCATCCGACATGTTATGCACTCATTTTCCTTTATGCTTGCCCCTCCCGCACCTTGTCTGCTCTATTTTGTACCATGCCCATCCCGCTTTTCCATCCCCACCACCGTTTCCCATCAGAAATAGCCGAGCACGAGTGCCCATAAAAAAATATCGTCGTAACTTCACTATGAATGTCGCCGCCAGACGCAAAAAAAAGGGATGCAACACGAGGACTTCCCAGGAGGTCACCCATCCTAGTACTACTCTCGCCCAAGCACGCTTAACTTCGGAGTTCTGATGGGATCCGGTGCTTTAGTGCTGGTATGATCGCATCCGACATGTTATGCACTCATTTTCCTTTATGCTTGCCCCTCCCGCACCTTGTCTGCTCTATTTTGTACCATGCCCATCCCGCTTTTCCATCCCCACCACCGTTTCCCATCAGAAATAGCCGAGCACGAGTGCCCATAAAAAAATATCGTCGTAACTTCACTATGAATGTCGCCGCCAGACGCAAAAAAAAGGGATGCAACACGAGGACTTCCCAGGAGGTCACCCATCCTAGTACTACTCTCGCCCAAGCACGCTTAACTTCGGAGTTCTGATGGGATCCGGTGCTTTAGTGCTGGTATGATCGCATCCGACATGTTATGCACTCATTTTCCTTTATGCTTGCCCCTCCCGCACCTTGTCTGCTCTATTTTGTACCATGCCCATCCCGCTTTTCCATCCCCACCACCGTTTCCCATCAGAAATAGCCGAGCACGAGTGCCCATAAAAAAATATCGTCGTAACTTCACTATGAATGTCGCCGCCAGACGCAAAAAAAAGGGATGCAACACGAGGACTTCCCAGGAGGTCACCCATCCTAGTACTACTCTCGCCCAAGCACGCTTAACTTCGGAGTTCTGATGGGATCCGGTGCTTTAGTGCTGGTATGATCGCATCCGACATGTTATGCACTCATTTTCCTTTATGCTTGCCCCTCCCGCACCTTGTCTGCTCTATTTTGTACCATGCCCATCCCGCTTTTCCATCCCCACCACCGTTTCCCATCAGAAATAGCCGAGCACGAGTGCCCATAAAAAAATATCGTCGTAACTTCACTATGAATGTCGCCGCCAGACGCAAAAAAAAGGGATGCAACACGAGGACTTCCCAGGAGGTCACCCATCCTAGTACTACTCTCGCCCAAGCACGCTTAACTTCGGAGTTCTGATGGGATCCGGTGCTTTAGTGCTGGTATGATCGCATCCGACATGTTATGCACTCATTTTCCTTTATGCTTGCCCCTCCCGCACCTTGTCTGCTCTATTTTGTACCATGCCCATCCCGCTTTTCCATCCCCACCACCGTTTCCCATCAGAAATAGCCGAGCACGAGTGCCCATAAAAAAATATCGTCGTAACTTCACTATGAATGTCGCCGCCAGATGCAAAAAAAAGGGATGCAACACGAGGACTTCCCAGGAGGTCACCCATCCTAGTACTACTCTCGCCCAAGCACGCTTAACTTCGGAGTTCTGATGGGATCCGGTGCTTTAGTGCTGGTATGATCGCATCCGACATGTTATGCACTCATTTTCCTTTATGCTTGCCCCTCCCGCACCTTGTCTGCTCTATTTTGTACCATGCCCATCCCGCTTTTCCATCCCCACCACCGTTTCCCATCAGAAATAGCCGAGCACGAGTGCCCATAAAAAAATATCGTCGTAACTTCACTATGAATGTCGCCGCCAGACGCAAAAAAAAGGGATGCAACACGAGGACTTCCCAGGAGGTCACCCATCCTAGTACTACTCTCGCCCAAGCACGCTTAACTTCGGAGTTCTGATGGGATCCGGTGCTTTAGTGCTGGTATGATCGCATCCGACATGTTATGCACTCATTTTCCTTTATGCTTGCCCCTCCCGCACCTTGTCTGCTCTATTTTGTACCATGCCCATCCCGCTTTTCCATCCCCACCACCGTTTCCCATCAGAAATAGCCGAGCACGAGTGCCCATAAAAAAATATCGTCGTAACTTCACTATGAATGTCGCCGCCAGACGCAAAAAAAAGGGATGCAACACGAGGACTTCCCAGGAGGTCACCCATCCTAGTACTACTCTCGCCCAAGCACGCTTAACTTCGGAGTTCTGATGGGATCCGGTGCTTTAGTGCTGGTATGATCGCATCCGACATGTTATGCACTCATTTTCCTTTATGCTTGCCCCTCCCGCACCTTGTCTGCTCTATTTTGTACCATGCCCATCCCGCTTTTCCATCCCCACCACCGTTTCCCATCAGAAATAGCCGAGCACGAGTGCCCATAAAAAAATATCGTCGTAACTTCACTATGAATGTCGCCGCCAGACGCAAAAAAAAGGGATGCAACACGAGGACTTCCCAGGAGGTCACCCATCCTAGTACTACTCTCGCCCAAGCACGCTTAACTTCGGAGTTCTGATGGGATCCGGTGCTTTAGTGCTGGTATGATCGCATCCGACATGTTATGCACTCATTTTCCTTTATGCTTGCCCCTCCCGCACCTTGTCTGCTCTATTTTGTACCATGCCCATCCCGCTTTTCCATCCCCACCACCGTTTCCCATCAGAAATAGCCGAGCACGAGTGCCCATAAAAAAATATCGTCGTAACTTCACTATGAATGTCGCCGCCAGATGCAAAAAAAAGGGATGCAACACGAGGACTTCCCAGGAGGTCACCCATCCTAGTACTACTCTCGCCCAAGCACGCTTAACTTCGGAGTTCTGATGGGATCCGGTGCTTTAGTGCTGGTATGATCGCATCCGACATGTTATGCACTCATTTTCCTTTATGCTTGCCCCTCCCGCACCTTGTCTGCTCTATTTTGTACCATGCCCATCCCGCTTTTCCATCCCCACCACCGTTTCCCATCAGAAATAGCCGAGCACGAGTGCCCATAAAAAAATATCGTCGTAACTTCACTATGAATGTCGCCGCCAGACGCAAAAAAAAGGGATGCAACACGAGGACTTCCCAGGAGGTCACCCATCCTAGTACTACTCTCGCCCAAGCACGCTTAACTTCGGAGTTCTGATGGGATCCGGTGCTTTAGTGCTGGTATGATCGCATCCGACATGTTATGCACTCATTTTCCTTTATGCTTGCCCCTCCCGCACCTTGTCTGCTCTATTTTGTACCATGCCCATCCCGCTTTTCCATCCCCACCACCGTTTCCCATCAGAAATAGCCGAGCACGAGTGCCCATAAAAAAATATCGTCGTAACTTCACTATGAATGTCGCCGCCAGACGCAAAAAAAAGGGATGCAACACGAGGACTTCCCAGGAGGTCACCCATCCTAGTACTACTCTCGCCCAAGCACGCTTAACTTCGGAGTTCTGATGGGATCCGGTGCTTTAGTGCTGGTATGATCGCATCCGACATGTTATGCACTCATTTTCCTTTATGCTTGCCCCTCCCGCACCTTGTCTGCTCTATTTTGTACCATGCCCATCCCGCTTTTCCATCCCCACCACCGTTTCCCATCAGAAATAGCCGAGCACGAGTGCCCATAAAAAAATATCGTCGTAACTTCACTATGAATGTCGCCGCCAGACGCAAAAAAAAGGGATGCAACACGAGGACTTCCCAGGAGGTCACCCATCCTAGTACTACTCTCGCCCAAGCACGCTTAACTTCGGAGTTCTGATGGGATCCGGTGCTTTAGTGCTGGTATGATCGCATCCGACATGTTATGCACTCATTTTCCTTTATGCTTGCCCCTCCCGCACCTTGTCTGCTCTATTTTGTACCATGCCCATCCCGCTTTTCCATCCCCACCACCGTTTCCCATCAGAAATAGCCGAGCACGAGTGCCCATAAAAAAATATCGTCGTAACTTCACTATGAATGTCGCCGCCAGACGCAAAAAAAAGGGATGCAACACGAGGACTTCCCAGGAGGTCACCCATCCTAGTACTACTCTCGCCCAAGCACGCTTAACTTCGGAGTTCTGATGGGATCCGGTGCTTTAGTGCTGGTATGATCGCATCCGACATGTTATGCACTCATTTTCCTTTATGCTTGCCCCTCCCGCACCTTGTCTGCTCTATTTTGTACCATGCCCATCCCGCTTTTCCATCCCCACCACCGTTTCCCATCAGAAATAGCCGAGCACGAGTGCCCATAAAAAAATATCGTCGTAACTTCACTATGAATGTCGCCGCCAGACGCAAAAAAAAGGGATGCAACACGAGGACTTCCCAGGAGGTCACCCATCCTAGTACTACTCTCGCCCAAGCACGCTTAACTTCGGAGTTCTGATGGGATCCGGTGCTTTAGTGCTGGTATGATCGCATCCGACATGTTATGCACTCATTTTCCTTTATGCTTGCCCCTCCCGCACCTTGTCTGCTCTATTTTGTACCATGCCCATCCCGCTTTTCCATCCCCACCACCGTTTCCCATCAGAAATAGCCGAGCACGAGTGCCCATAAAAAAATATCGTCGTAACTTCACTATGAATGTCGCCGCCAGACGCAAAAAAAAGGGATGCAACACGAGGACTTCCCAGGAGGTCACCCATCCTAGTACTACTCTCGCCCAAGCACGCTTAACTTCGGAGTTCTGATGGGATCCGGTGCTTTAGTGCTGGTATGATCGCATCCGACATGTTATGCACTCATTTTCCTTTATGCTTGCCCCTCCCGCACCTTGTCTGCTCTATTTTGTACCATGCCCATCCCGCTTTTCCATCCCCACCACCGTTTCCCATCAGAAATAGCCGAGCACGAGTGCCCATAAAAAAATATCGTCGTAACTTCACTATGAATGTCGCCGCCAGACGCAAAAAAAAGGGATGCAACACGAGGACTTCCCAGGAGGTCACCCATCCTAGTACTACTCTCGCCCAAGCACGCTTAACTTCGGAGTTCTGATGGGATCCGGTGCTTTAGTGCTGGTATGATCGCATCCGACATGTTATGCACTCATTTTCCTTTATGCTTGCCCCTCCCGCACCTTGTCTGCTCTATTTTGTACCATGCCCATCCCGCTTTTCCATCCCCACCACCGTTTCCCATCAGAAATAGCCGAGCACGAGTGCCCATAAAAAAATATCGTCGTAACTTCACTATGAATGTCGCCGCCAGACGCAAAAAAAAGGGATGCAACACGAGGACTTCCCAGGAGGTCACCCATCCTAGTACTACTCTCGCCCAAGCACGCTTAACTTCGGAGTTCTGATGGGATCCGGTGCTTTAGTGCTGGTATGATCGCATCCGACATGTTATGCACTCATTTTCCTTTATGCTTGCCCCTCCCGCACCTTGTCTGCTCTATTTTGTACCATGCCCATCCCGCTTTTCCATCCCCACCACCGTTTCCCATCAGAAATAGCCGAGCACGAGTGCCCATAAAAAAATATCGTCGTAACTTCACTATGAATGTCGCCGCCAGACGCAAAAAAAAGGGATGCAACACGAGGACTTCCCAGGAGGTCACCCATCCTAGTACTACTCTCGCCCAAGCACGCTTAACTTCGGAGTTCTGATGGGATCCGGTGCTTTAGTGCTGGTATGATCGCATCCGACATGTTATGCACTCATTTTCCTTTATGCTTGCCCCTCCCGCACCTTGTCTGCTCTATTTTGTACCATGCCCATCCCGCTTTTCCATCCCCACCACCGTTTCCCATCAGAAATAGCCGAGCACGAGTGCCCATAAAAAAATATCGTCGTAACTTCACTATGAATGTCGCCGCCAGACGCAAAAAAAAGGGATGCAACACGAGGACTTCCCAGGAGGTCACCCATCCTAGTACTACTCTCGCCCAAGCACGCTTAACTTCGGAGTTCTGATGGGATCCGGTGCTTTAGTGCTGGTATGATCGCATCCGACATGTTATGCACTCATTTTCCTTTATGCTTGCCCCTCCCGCACCTTGTCTGCTCTATTTTGTACCATGCCCATCCCGCTTTTCCATCCCCACCACCGTTTCCCATCAGAAATAGCCGAGCACGAGTGCCCATAAAAAAATATCGTCGTAACTTCACTATGAATGTCGCCGCCAGATGCAAAAAAAAGGGATGCAACACGAGGACTTCCCAGGAGGTCACCCATCCTAGTACTACTCTCGCCCAAGCACGCTTAACTTCGGAGTTCTGATGGGATCCGGTGCTTTAGTGCTGGTATGATCGCATCCGACATGTTATGCACTCATTTTCCTTTATGCTTGCCCCTCCCGCACCTTGTCTGCTCTATTTTGTACCATGCCCATCCCGCTTTTCCATCCCCACCACCGTTTCCCATCAGAAATAGCCGAGCACGAGTGCCCATAAAAAAATATCGTCGTAACTTCACTATGAATGTCGCCGCCAGACGCAAAAAAAAGGGATGCAACACGAGGACTTCCCAGGAGGTCACCCATCCTAGTACTACTCTCGCCCAAGCACGCTTAACTTCGGAGTTCTGATGGGATCCGGTGCTTTAGTGCTGGTATGATCGCATCCGACATGTTATGCACTCATTTTCCTTTATGCTTGCCCCTCCCGCACCTTGTCTGCTCTATTTTGTACCATGCCCATCCCGCTTTTCCATCCCCACCACCGTTTCCCATCAGAAATAGCCGAGCACGAGTGCCCATAAAAAAATATCGTCGTAACTTCACTATGAATGTCGCCGCCAGACGCAAAAAAAAGGGATGCAACACGAGGACTTCCCAGGAGGTCACCCATCCTAGTACTACTCTCGCCCAAGCACGCTTAACTTCGGAGTTCTGATGGGATCCGGTGCTTTAGTGCTGGTATGATCGCATCCGACATGTTATGCACTCATTTTCCTTTATGCTTGCCCCTCCCGCACCTTGTCTGCTCTATTTTGTACCATGCCCATCCCGCTTTTCCATCCCCACCACCGTTTCCCATCAGAAATAGCCGAGCACGAGTGCCCATAAAAAAATATCGTCGTAACTTCACTATGAATGTCGCCGCCAGACGCAAAAAAAAGGGATGCAACACGAGGACTTCCCAGGAGGTCACCCATCCTAGTACTACTCTCGCCCAAGCACGCTTAACTTCGGAGTTCTGATGGGATCCGGTGCTTTAGTGCTGGTATGATCGCATCCGACATGTTATGCACTCATTTTCCTTTATGCTTGCCCCTCCCGCACCTTGTCTGCTCTATTTTGTACCATGCCCATCCCGCTTTTCCATCCCCACCACCGTTTCCCATCAGAAATAGCCGAGCACGAGTGCCCATAAAAAAATATCGTCGTAACTTCACTATGAATGTCGCCGCCAGACGCAAAAAAAAGGGATGCAACACGAGGACTTCCCAGGAGGTCACCCATCCTAGTACTACTCTCGCCCAAGCACGCTTAACTTCGGAGTTCTGATGGGATCCGGTGCTTTAGTGCTGGTATGATCGCATCCGACATGTTATGCACTCATTTTCCTTTATGCTTGCCCCTCCCGCACCTTGTCTGCTCTATTTTGTACCATGCCCATCCCGCTTTTCCATCCCCACCACCGTTTCCCATCAGAAATAGCCGAGCACGAGTGCCCATAAAAAAATATCGTCGTAACTTCACTATGAATGTCGCCGCCAGACGCAAAAAAAAGGGATGCAACACGAGGACTTCCCAGGAGGTCACCCATCCTAGTACTACTCTCGCCCAAGCACGCTTAACTTCGGAGTTCTGATGGGATCCGGTGCTTTAGTGCTGGTATGATCGCATCCGACATGTTATGCACTCATTTTCCTTTATGCTTGCCCCTCCCGCACCTTGTCTGCTCTATTTTGTACCATGCCCATCCCGCTTTTCCATCCCCACCACCGTTTCCCATCAGAAATAGCCGAGCACGAGTGCCCATAAAAAAATATCGTCGTAACTTCACTATGAATGTCGCCGCCAGATGCAAAAAAAAGGGATGCAACACGAGGACTTCCCAGGAGGTCACCCATCCTAGTACTACTCTCGCCCAAGCACGCTTAACTTCGGAGTTCTGATGGGATCCGGTGCTTTAGTGCTGGTATGATCGCATCCGACATGTTATGCACTCATTTTCCTTTATGCTTGCCCCTCCCGCACCTTGTCTGCTCTATTTTGTACCATGCCCATCCCGCTTTTCCATCCCCACCACCGTTTCCCATCAGAAATAGCCGAGCACGAGTGCCCATAAAAAAATATCGTCGTAACTTCACTATGAATGTCGCCGCCAGACGCAAAAAAAAGGGATGCAACACGAGGACTTCCCAGGAGGTCACCCATCCTAGTACTACTCTCGCCCAAGCACGCTTAACTTCGGAGTTCTGATGGGATCCGGTGCTTTAGTGCTGGTATGATCGCATCCGACATGTTATGCACTCATTTTCCTTTATGCTTGCCCCTCCCGCACCTTGTCTGCTCTATTTTGTACCATGCCCATCCCGCTTTTCCATCCCCACCACCGTTTCCCATCAGAAATAGCCGAGCACGAGTGCCCATAAAAAAATATCGTCGTAACTTCACTATGAATGTCGCCGCCAGACGCAAAAAAAAGGGATGCAACACGAGGACTTCCCAGGAGGTCACCCATCCTAGTACTACTCTCGCCCAAGCACGCTTAACTTCGGAGTTCTGATGGGATCCGGTGCTTTAGTGCTGGTATGATCGCATCCGACATGTTATGCACTCATTTTCCTTTATGCTTGCCCCTCCCGCACCTTGTCTGCTCTATTTTGTACCATGCCCATCCCGCTTTTCCATCCCCACCACCGTTTCCCATCAGAAATAGCCGAGCACGAGTGCCCATAAAAAAATATCGTCGTAACTTCACTATGAATGTCGCCGCCAGACGCAAAAAAAAGGGATGCAACACGAGGACTTCCCAGGAGGTCACCCATCCTAGTACTACTCTCGCCCAAGCACGCTTAACTTCGGAGTTCTGATGGGATCCGGTGCTTTAGTGCTGGTATGATCGCATCCGACATGTTATGCACTCATTTTCCTTTATGCTTGCCCCTCCCGCACCTTGTCTGCTCTATTTTGTACCATGCCCATCCCGCTTTTCCATCCCCACCACCGTTTCCCATCAGAAATAGCCGAGCACGAGTGCCCATAAAAAAATATCGTCGTAACTTCACTATGAATGTCGCCGCCAGACGCAAAAAAAAGGGATGCAACACGAGGACTTCCCAGGAGGTCACCCATCCTAGTACTACTCTCGCCCAAGCACGCTTAACTTCGGAGTTCTGATGGGATCCGGTGCTTTAGTGCTGGTATGATCGCATCCGACATGTTATGCACTCATTTTCCTTTATGCTTGCCCCTCCCGCACCTTGTCTGCTCTATTTTGTACCATGCCCATCCCGCTTTTCCATCCCCACCACCGTTTCCCATCAGAAATAGCCGAGCACGAGTGCCCATAAAAAAATATCGTCGTAACTTCACTATGAATGTCGCCGCCAGACGCAAAAAAAAGGGATGCAACACGAGGACTTCCCAGGAGGTCACCCATCCTAGTACTACTCTCGCCCAAGCACGCTTAACTTCGGAGTTCTGATGGGATCCGGTGCTTTAGTGCTGGTATGATCGCATCCGACATGTTATGCACTCATTTTCCTTTATGCTTGCCCCTCCCGCACCTTGTCTGCTCTATTTTGTACCATGCCCATCCCGCTTTTCCATCCCCACCACCGTTTCCCATCAGAAATAGCCGAGCACGAGTGCCCATAAAAAAATATCGTCGTAACTTCACTATGAATGTCGCCGCCAGACGCAAAAAAAAGGGATGCAACACGAGGACTTCCCAGGAGGTCACCCATCCTAGTACTACTCTCGCCCAAGCACGCTTAACTTCGGAGTTCTGATGGGATCCGGTGCTTTAGTGCTGGTATGATCGCATCCGACATGTTATGCACTCATTTTCCTTTATGCTTGCCCCTCCCGCACCTTGTCTGCTCTATTTTGTACCATGCCCATCCCGCTTTTCCATCCCCACCACCGTTTCCCATCAGAAATAGCCGAGCACGAGTGCCCATAAAAAAATATCGTCGTAACTTCACTATGAATGTCGCCGCCAGACGCAAAAAAAAGGGATGCAACACGAGGACTTCCCAGGAGGTCACCCATCCTAGTACTACTCTCGCCCAAGCACGCTTAACTTCGGAGTTCTGATGGGATCCGGTGCTTTAGTGCTGGTATGATCGCATCCGACATGTTATGCACTCATTTTCCTTTATGCTTGCCCCTCCCGCACCTTGTCTGCTCTATTTTGTACCATGCCCATCCCGCTTTTCCATCCCCACCACCGTTTCCCATCAGAAATAGCCGAGCACGAGTGCCCATAAAAAAATATCGTCGTAACTTCACTATGAATGTCGCCGCCAGACGCAAAAAAAAGGGATGCAACACGAGGACTTCCCAGGAGGTCACCCATCCTAGTACTACTCTCGCCCAAGCACGCTTAACTTCGGAGTTCTGATGGGATCCGGTGCTTTAGTGCTGGTATGATCGCATCCGACATGTTATGCACTCATTTTCCTTTATGCTTGCCCCTCCCGCACCTTGTCTGCTCTATTTTGTACCATGCCCATCCCGCTTTTCCATCCCCACCACCGTTTCCCATCAGAAATAGCCGAGCACGAGTGCCCATAAAAAAATATCGTCGTAACTTCACTATGAATGTCGCCGCCAGACGCAAAAAAAAGGGATGCAACACGAGGACTTCCCAGGAGGTCACCCATCCTAGTACTACTCTCGCCCAAGCACGCTTAACTTCGGAGTTCTGATGGGATCCGGTGCTTTAGTGCTGGTATGATCGCATCCGACATGTTATGCACTCATTTTCCTTTATGCTTGCCCCTCCCGCACCTTGTCTGCTCTATTTTGTACCATGCCCATCCCGCTTTTCCATCCCCACCACCGTTTCCCATCAGAAATAGCCGAGCACGAGTGCCCATAAAAAAATATCGTCGTAACTTCACTATGAATGTCGCCGCCAGACGCAAAAAAAAGGGATGCAACACGAGGACTTCCCAGGAGGTCACCCATCCTAGTACTACTCTCGCCCAAGCACGCTTAACTTCGGAGTTCTGATGGGATCCGGTGCTTTAGTGCTGGTATGATCGCATCCGACATGTTATGCACTCATTTTCCTTTATGCTTGCCCCTCCCGCACCTTGTCTGCTCTATTTTGTACCATGCCCATCCCGCTTTTCCATCCCCACCACCGTTTCCCATCAGAAATAGCCGAGCACGAGTGCCCATAAAAAAATATCGTCGTAACTTCACTATGAATGTCGCCGCCAGACGCAAAAAAAAGGGATGCAACACGAGGACTTCCCAGGAGGTCACCCATCCTAGTACTACTCTCGCCCAAGCACGCTTAACTTCGGAGTTCTGATGGGATCCGGTGCTTTAGTGCTGGTATGATCGCATCCGACATGTTATGCACTCATTTTCCTT
This sequence comes from Lolium multiflorum, assembly GCA_030979885.1. Lineage (NCBI taxonomy): Eukaryota > Viridiplantae > Streptophyta > Magnoliopsida > Poales > Poaceae > Lolium > Lolium multiflorum. The sequence continues at coordinate 130,119 of JAUUTY010000723.1, forward strand.
TATGCTTGCCCCTCCCGCACCTTGTCTGCTCTATTTTGTACCATGCCCATCCCGCTTTTCCATCCCCACCACCGTTTCCCATCAGAAATAGCCGAGCACGAGTGCCCATAAAAAAATATCGTCGTAACTTCACTATGAATGTCGCCGCCAGACGCAAAAAAAAGGGATGCAACACGAGGACTTCCCAGGAGGTCACCCATCCTAGTACTACTCTCGCCCAAGCACGCTTAACTTCGGAGTTCTGATGGGATCCGGTGCTTTAGTGCTGGTATGATCGCATCCGACATGTTATGCACTCATTTTCCTTTATGCTTGCCCCTCCCGCACCTTGTCTGCTCTATTTTGTACCATGCCCATCCCGCTTTTCCATCCCCACCACCGTTTCCCATCAGAAATAGCCGAGCACGAGTGCCCATAAAAAAATATCGTCGTAACTTCACTATGAATGTCGCCGCCAGACGCAAAAAAAAGGGATGCAACACGAGGACTTCCCAGGAGGTCACCCATCCTAGTACTACTCTCGCCCAAGCACGCTTAACTTCGGAGTTCTGATGGGATCCGGTGCTTTAGTGCTGGTATGATCGCATCCGACATGTTATGCACTCATTTTCCTTTATGCTTGCCCCTCCCGCACCTTGTCTGCTCTATTTTGTACCATGCCCATCCCGCTTTTCCATCCCCACCACCGTTTCCCATCAGAAATAGCCGAGCACGAGTGCCCATAAAAAAATATCGTCGTAACTTCACTATGAATGTCGCCGCCAGACGCAAAAAAAAGGGATGCAACACGAGGACTTCCCAGGAGGTCACCCATCCTAGTACTACTCTCGCCCAAGCACGCTTAACTTCGGAGTTCTGATGGGATCCGGTGCTTTAGTGCTGGTATGATCGCATCCGACATGTTATGCACTCATTTTCCTTTATGCTTGCCCCTCCCGCACCTTGTCTGCTCTATTTTGTACCATGCCCATCCCGCTTTTCCATCCCCACCACCGTTTCCCATCAGAAATAGCCGAGCACGAGTGCCCATAAAAAAATATCGTCGTAACTTCACTATGAATGTCGCCGCCAGACGCAAAAAAAAAAGGGATGCAACACGAGGACTTCCCAGGAGGTCACCCATCCTAGTACTACTCTCGCCCAAGCACGCTTAACTTCGGAGTTCTGATGGGATCCGGTGCTTTAGTGCTGGTATGATCGCATCCGACATGTTATGCACTCATTTTCCTTTATGCTTGCCCCTCCCGCACCTTGTCTGCTCTATTTTGTACCATGCCCATCCCGCTTTTCCATCCCCACCACCGTTTCCCATCAGAAATAGCCGAGCACGAGTGCCCATAAAAAAATATCGTCGTAACTTCACTATGAATGTCGCCGCCAGACGCAAAAAAAAGGGATGCAACACGAGGACTTCCCAGGAGGTCACCCATCCTAGTACTACTCTCGCCCAAGCACGCTTAACTTCGGAGTTCTGATGGGATCCGGTGCTTTAGTGCTGGTATGATCGCATCCGACATGTTATGCACTCATTTTCCTTTATGCTTGCCCCTCCCGCACCTTGTCTGCTCTATTTTGTACCATGCCCATCCCGCTTTTCCATCCCCACCACCGTTTCCCATCAGAAATAGCCGAGCACGAGTGCCCATAAAAAAATATCGTCGTAACTTCACTATGAATGTCGCCGCCAGACGCAAAAAAAAGGGATGCAACACGAGGACTTCCCAGGAGGTCACCCATCCTAGTACTACTCTCGCCCAAGCACGCTTAACTTCGGAGTTCTGATGGGATCCGGTGCTTTAGTGCTGGTATGATCGCATCCGACATGTTATGCACTCATTTTCCTTTATGCTTGCCCCTCCCGCACCTTGTCTGCTCTATTTTGTACCATGCCCATCCCGCTTTTCCATCCCCACCACCGTTTCCCATCAGAAATAGCCGAGCACGAGTGCCCATAAAAAAATATCGTCGTAACTTCACTATGAATGTCGCCGCCAGACGCAAAAAAAAGGGATGCAACACGAGGACTTCCCAGGAGGTCACCCATCCTAGTACTACTCTCGCCCAAGCACGCTTAACTTCGGAGTTCTGATGGGATCCGGTGCTTTAGTGCTGGTATGATCGCATCCGACATGTTATGCACTCATTTTCCTTTATGCTTGCCCCTCCCGCACCTTGTCTGCTCTATTTTGTACCATGCCCATCCCGCTTTTCCATCCCCACCACCGTTTCCCATCAGAAATAGCCGAGCACGAGTGCCCATAAAAAAATATCGTCGTAACTTCACTATGAATGTCGCCGCCAGACGCAAAAAAAAGGGATGCAACACGAGGACTTCCCAGGAGGTCACCCATCCTAGTACTACTCTCGCCCAAGCACGCTTAACTTCGGAGTTCTGATGGGATCCGGTGCTTTAGTGCTGGTATGATCGCATCCGACATGTTATGCACTCATTTTCCTTTATGCTTGCCCCTCCCGCACCTTGTCTGCTCTATTTTGTACCATGCCCATCCCGCTTTTCCATCCCCACCACCGTTTCCCATCAGAAATAGCCGAGCACGAGTGCCCATAAAAAAATATCGTCGTAACTTCACTATGAATGTCGCCGCCAGACGCAAAAAAAAGGGATGCAACACGAGGACTTCCCAGGAGGTCACCCATCCTAGTACTACTCTCGCCCAAGCACGCTTAACTTCGGAGTTCTGATGGGATCCGGTGCTTTAGTGCTGGTATGATCGCATCCGACATGTTATGCACTCATTTTCCTTTATGCTTGCCCCTCCCGCACCTTGTCTGCTCTATTTTGTACCATGCCCATCCCGCTTTTCCATCCCCACCACCGTTTCCCATCAGAAATAGCCGAGCACGAGTGCCCATAAAAAAATATCGTCGTAACTTCACTATGAATGTCGCCGCCAGATGCAAAAAAAAGGGATGCAACACGAGGACTTCCCAGGAGGTCACCCATCCTAGTACTACTCTCGCCCAAGCACGCTTAACTTCGGAGTTCTGATGGGATCCGGTGCTTTAGTGCTGGTATGATCGCATCCGACATGTTATGCACTCATTTTCCTTTATGCTTGCCCCTCCCGCACCTTGTCTGCTCTATTTTGTACCATGCCCATCCCGCTTTTCCATCCCCACCACCGTTTCCCATCAGAAATAGCCGAGCACGAGTGCCCATAAAAAAATATCGTCGTAACTTCACTATGAATGTCGCCGCCAGACGCAAAAAAAAGGGATGCAACACGAGGACTTCCCAGGAGGTCACCCATCCTAGTACTACTCTCGCCCAAGCACGCTTAACTTCGGAGTTCTGATGGGATCCGGTGCTTTAGTGCTGGTATGATCGCATCCGACATGTTATGCACTCATTTTCCTTTATGCTTGCCCCTCCCGCACCTTGTCTGCTCTATTTTGTACCATGCCCATCCCGCTTTTCCATCCCCACCACCGTTTCCCATCAGAAATAGCCGAGCACGAGTGCCCATAAAAAAATATCGTCGTAACTTCACTATGAATGTCGCCGCCAGACGCAAAAAAAAGGGATGCAACACGAGGACTTCCCAGGAGGTCACCCATCCTAGTACTACTCTCGCCCAAGCACGCTTAACTTCGGAGTTCTGATGGGATCCGGTGCTTTAGTGCTGGTATGATCGCATCCGACATGTTATGCACTCATTTTCCTTTATGCTTGCCCCTCCCGCACCTTGTCTGCTCTATTTTGTACCATGCCCATCCCGCTTTTCCATCCCCACCACCGTTTCCCATCAGAAATAGCCGAGCACGAGTGCCCATAAAAAAATATCGTCGTAACTTCACTATGAATGTCGCCGCCAGACGCAAAAAAAAGGGATGCAACACGAGGACTTCCCAGGAGGTCACCCATCCTAGTACTACTCTCGCCCAAGCACGCTTAACTTCGGAGTTCTGATGGGATCCGGTGCTTTAGTGCTGGTATGATCGCATCCGACATGTTATGCACTCATTTTCCTTTATGCTTGCCCCTCCCGCACCTTGTCTGCTCTATTTTGTACCATGCCCATCCCGCTTTTCCATCCCCACCACCGTTTCCCATCAGAAATAGCCGAGCACGAGTGCCCATAAAAAAATATCGTCGTAACTTCACTATGAATGTCGCCGCCAGACGCAAAAAAAAGGGATGCAACACGAGGACTTCCCAGGAGGTCACCCATCCTAGTACTACTCTCGCCCAAGCACGCTTAACTTCGGAGTTCTGATGGGATCCGGTGCTTTAGTGCTGGTATGATCGCATCCGACATGTTATGCACTCATTTTCCTTTATGCTTGCCCCTCCCGCACCTTGTCTGCTCTATTTTGTACCATGCCCATCCCGCTTTTCCATCCCCACCACCGTTTCCCATCAGAAATAGCCGAGCACGAGTGCCCATAAAAAAATATCGTCGTAACTTCACTATGAATGTCGCCGCCAGACGCAAAAAAAAGGGATGCAACACGAGGACTTCCCAGGAGGTCACCCATCCTAGTACTACTCTCGCCCAAGCACGCTTAACTTCGGAGTTCTGATGGGATCCGGTGCTTTAGTGCTGGTATGATCGCATCCGACATGTTATGCACTCATTTTCCTTTATGCTTGCCCCTCCCGCACCTTGTCTGCTCTATTTTGTACCATGCCCATCCCGCTTTTCCATCCCCACCACCGTTTCCCATCAGAAATAGCCGAGCACGAGTGCCCATAAAAAAATATCGTCGTAACTTCACTATGAATGTCGCCGCCAGACGCAAAAAAAAGGGATGCAACACGAGGACTTCCCAGGAGGTCACCCATCCTAGTACTACTCTCGCCCAAGCACGCTTAACTTCGGAGTTCTGATGGGATCCGGTGCTTTAGTGCTGGTATGATCGCATCCGACATGTTATGCACTCATTTTCCTTTATGCTTGCCCCTCCCGCACCTTGTCTGCTCTATTTTGTACCATGCCCATCCCGCTTTTCCATCCCCACCACCGTTTCCCATCAGAAATAGCCGAGCACGAGTGCCCATAAAAAAATATCGTCGTAACTTCACTATGAATGTCGCCGCCAGACGCAAAAAAAAGGGATGCAACACGAGGACTTCCCAGGAGGTCACCCATCCTAGTACTACTCTCGCCCAAGCACGCTTAACTTCGGAGTTCTGATGGGATCCGGTGCTTTAGTGCTGGTATGATCGCATCCGACATGTTATGCACTCATTTTCCTTTATGCTTGCCCCTCCCGCACCTTGTCTGCTCTATTTTGTACCATGCCCATCCCGCTTTTCCATCCCCACCACCGTTTCCCATCAGAAATAGCCGAGCACGAGTGCCCATAAAAAAATATCGTCGTAACTTCACTATGAATGTCGCCGCCAGATGCAAAAAAAAGGGATGCAACACGAGGACTTCCCAGGAGGTCACCCATCCTAGTACTACTCTCGCCCAAGCACGCTTAACTTCGGAGTTCTGATGGGATCCGGTGCTTTAGTGCTGGTATGATCGCATCCGACATGTTATGCACTCATTTTCCTTTATGCTTGCCCCTCCCGCACCTTGTCTGCTCTATTTTGTACCATGCCCATCCCGCTTTTCCATCCCCACCACCGTTTCCCATCAGAAATAGCCGAGCACGAGTGCCCATAAAAAAATATCGTCGTAACTTCACTATGAATGTCGCCGCCAGACGCAAAAAAAAGGGATGCAACACGAGGACTTCCCAGGAGGTCACCCATCCTAGTACTACTCTCGCCCAAGCACGCTTAACTTCGGAGTTCTGATGGGATCCGGTGCTTTAGTGCTGGTATGATCGCATCCGACATGTTATGCACTCATTTTCCTTTATGCTTGCCCCTCCCGCACCTTGTCTGCTCTATTTTGTACCATGCCCATCCCGCTTTTCCATCCCCACCACCGTTTCCCATCAGAAATAGCCGAGCACGAGTGCCCATAAAAAAATATCGTCGTAACTTCACTATGAATGTCGCCGCCAGACGCAAAAAAAAGGGATGCAACACGAGGACTTCCCAGGAGGTCACCCATCCTAGTACTACTCTCGCCCAAGCACGCTTAACTTCGGAGTTCTGATGGGATCCGGTGCTTTAGTGCTGGTATGATCGCATCCGACATGTTATGCACTCATTTTCCTTTATGCTTGCCCCTCCCGCACCTTGTCTGCTCTATTTTGTACCATGCCCATCCCGCTTTTCCATCCCCACCACCGTTTCCCATCAGAAATAGCCGAGCACGAGTGCCCATAAAAAAATATCGTCGTAACTTCACTATGAATGTCGCCGCCAGACGCAAAAAAAAGGGATGCAACACGAGGACTTCCCAGGAGGTCACCCATCCTAGTACTACTCTCGCCCAAGCACGCTTAACTTCGGAGTTCTGATGGGATCCGGTGCTTTAGTGCTGGTATGATCGCATCCGACATGTTATGCACTCATTTTCCTTTATGCTTGCCCCTCCCGCACCTTGTCTGCTCTATTTTGTACCATGCCCATCCCGCTTTTCCATCCCCACCACCGTTTCCCATCAGAAATAGCCGAGCACGAGTGCCCATAAAAAAATATCGTCGTAACTTCACTATGAATGTCGCCGCCAGACGCAAAAAAAAGGGATGCAACACGAGGACTTCCCAGGAGGTCACCCATCCTAGTACTACTCTCGCCCAAGCACGCTTAACTTCGGAGTTCTGATGGGATCCGGTGCTTTAGTGCTGGTATGATCGCATCCGACATGTTATGCACTCATTTTCCTTTATGCTTGCCCCTCCCGCACCTTGTCTGCTCTATTTTGTACCATGCCCATCCCGCTTTTCCATCCCCACCACCGTTTCCCATCAGAAATAGCCGAGCACGAGTGCCCATAAAAAAATATCGTCGTAACTTCACTATGAATGTCGCCGCCAGACGCAAAAAAAAGGGATGCAACACGAGGACTTCCCAGGAGGTCACCCATCCTAGTACTACTCTCGCCCAAGCACGCTTAACTTCGGAGTTCTGATGGGATCCGGTGCTTTAGTGCTGGTATGATCGCATCCGACATGTTATGCACTCATTTTCCTTTATGCTTGCCCCTCCCGCACCTTGTCTGCTCTATTTTGTACCATGCCCATCCCGCTTTTCCATCCCCACCACCGTTTCCCATCAGAAATAGCCGAGCACGAGTGCCCATAAAAAAATATCGTCGTAACTTCACTATGAATGTCGCCGCCAGACGCAAAAAAAAGGGATGCAACACGAGGACTTCCCAGGAGGTCACCCATCCTAGTACTACTCTCGCCCAAGCACGCTTAACTTCGGAGTTCTGATGGGATCCGGTGCTTTAGTGCTGGTATGATCGCATCCGACATGTTATGCACTCATTTTCCTTTATGCTTGCCCCTCCCGCACCTTGTCTGCTCTATTTTGTACCATGCCCATCCCGCTTTTCCATCCCCACCACCGTTTCCCATCAGAAATAGCCGAGCACGAGTGCCCATAAAAAAATATCGTCGTAACTTCACTATGAATGTCGCCGCCAGACGCAAAAAAAAGGGATGCAACACGAGGACTTCCCAGGAGGTCACCCATCCTAGTACTACTCTCGCCCAAGCACGCTTAACTTCGGAGTTCTGATGGGATCCGGTGCTTTAGTGCTGGTATGATCGCATCCGACATGTTATGCACTCATTTTCCTTTATGCTTGCCCCTCCCGCACCTTGTCTGCTCTATTTTGTACCATGCCCATCCCGCTTTTCCATCCCCACCACCGTTTCCCATCAGAAATAGCCGAGCACGAGTGCCCATAAAAAAATATCGTCGTAACTTCACTATGAATGTCGCCGCCAGACGCAAAAAAAAGGGATGCAACACGAGGACTTCCCAGGAGGTCACCCATCCTAGTACTACTCTCGCCCAAGCACGCTTAACTTCGGAGTTCTGATGGGATCCGGTGCTTTAGTGCTGGTATGATCGCATCCGACATGTTATGCACTCATTTTCCTTTATGCTTGCCCCTCCCGCACCTTGTCTGCTCTATTTTGTACCATGCCCATCCCGCTTTTCCATCCCCACCACCGTTTCCCATCAGAAATAGCCGAGCACGAGTGCCCATAAAAAAATATCGTCGTAACTTCACTATGAATGTCGCCGCCAGACGCAAAAAAAAGGGATGCAACACGAGGACTTCCCAGGAGGTCACCCATCCTAGTACTACTCTCGCCCAAGCACGCTTAACTTCGGAGTTCTGATGGGATCCGGTGCTTTAGTGCTGGTATGATCGCATCCGACATGTTATGCACTCATTTTCCTTTATGCTTGCCCCTCCCGCACCTTGTCTGCTCTATTTTGTACCATGCCCATCCCGCTTTTCCATCCCCACCACCGTTTCCCATCAGAAATAGCCGAGCACGAGTGCCCATAAAAAAATATCGTCGTAACTTCACTATGAATGTCGCCGCCAGACGCAAAAAAAAGGGATGCAACACGAGGACTTCCCAGGAGGTCACCCATCCTAGTACTACTCTCGCCCAAGCACGCTTAACTTCGGAGTTCTGATGGGATCCGGTGCTTTAGTGCTGGTATGATCGCATCCGACATGTTATGCACTCATTTTCCTTTATGCTTGCCCCTCCCGCACCTTGTCTGCTCTATTTTGTACCATGCCCATCCCGCTTTTCCATCCCCACCACCGTTTCCCATCAGAAATAGCCGAGCACGAGTGCCCATAAAAAAATATCGTCGTAACTTCACTATGAATGTCGCCGCCAGACGCAAAAAAAAGGGATGCAACACGAGGACTTCCCAGGAGGTCACCCATCCTAGTACTACTCTCGCCCAAGCACGCTTAACTTCGGAGTTCTGATGGGATCCGGTGCTTTAGTGCTGGTATGATCGCATCCGACATGTTATGCACTCATTTTCCTTTATGCTTGCCCCTCCCGCACCTTGTCTGCTCTATTTTGTACCATGCCCATCCCGCTTTTCCATCCCCACCACCGTTTCCCATCAGAAATAGCCGAGCACGAGTGCCCATAAAAAAATATCGTCGTAACTTCACTATGAATGTCGCCGCCAGACGCAAAAAAAAGGGATGCAACACGAGGACTTCCCAGGAGGTCACCCATCCTAGTACTACTCTCGCCCAAGCACGCTTAACTTCGGAGTTCTGATGGGATCCGGTGCTTTAGTGCTGGTATGATCGCATCCGACATGTTATGCACTCATTTTCCTTTATGCTTGCCCCTCCCGCACCTTGTCTGCTCTATTTTGTACCATGCCCATCCCGCTTTTCCATCCCCACCACCGTTTCCCATCAGAAATAGCCGAGCACGAGTGCCCATAAAAAAATATCGTCGTAACTTCACTATGAATGTCGCCGCCAGACGCAAAAAAAAGGGATGCAACACGAGGACTTCCCAGGAGGTCACCCATCCTAGTACTACTCTCGCCCAAGCACGCTTAACTTCGGAGTTCTGATGGGATCCGGTGCTTTAGTGCTGGTATGATCGCATCCGACATGTTATGCACTCATTTTCCTTTATGCTTGCCCCTCCCGCACCTTGTCTGCTCTATTTTGTACCATGCCCATCCCGCTTTTCCATCCCCACCACCGTTTCCCATCAGAAATAGCCGAGCACGAGTGCCCATAAAAAAATATCGTCGTAACTTCACTATGAATGTCGCCGCCAGACGCAAAAAAAAGGGATGCAACACGAGGACTTCCCAGGAGGTCACCCATCCTAGTACTACTCTCGCCCAAGCACGCTTAACTTCGGAGTTCTGATGGGATCCGGTGCTTTAGTGCTGGTATGATCGCATCCGACATGTTATGCACTCATTTTCCTTTATGCTTGCCCCTCCCGCACCTTGTCTGCTCTATTTTGTACCATGCCCATCCCGCTTTTCCATCCCCACCACCGTTTCCCATCAGAAATAGCCGAGCACGAGTGCCCATAAAAAAATATCGTCGTAACTTCACTATGAATGTCGCCGCCAGACGCAAAAAAAAGGGATGCAACACGAGGACTTCCCAGGAGGTCACCCATCCTAGTACTACTCTCGCCCAAGCACGCTTAACTTCGGAGTTCTGATGGGATCCGGTGCTTTAGTGCTGGTATGATCGCATCCGACATGTTATGCACTCATTTTCCTTTATGCTTGCCCCTCCCGCACCTTGTCTGCTCTATTTTGTACCATGCCCATCCCGCTTTTCCATCCCCACCACCGTTTCCCATCAGAAATAGCCGAGCACGAGTGCCCATAAAAAAATATCGTCGTAACTTCACTATGAATGTCGCCGCCAGACGCAAAAAAAAGGGATGCAACACGAGGACTTCCCAGGAGGTCACCCATCCTAGTACTACTCTCGCCCAAGCACGCTTAACTTCGGAGTTCTGATGGGATCCGGTGCTTTAGTGCTGGTATGATCGCATCCGACATGTTATGCACTCATTTTCCTTTATGCTTGCCCCTCCCGCACCTTGTCTGCTCTATTTTGTACCATGCCCATCCCGCTTTTCCATCCCCACCACCGTTTCCCATCAGAAATAGCCGAGCACGAGTGCCCATAAAAAAATATCGTCGTAACTTCACTATGAATGTCGCCGCCAGACGCAAAAAAAAGGGATGCAACACGAGGACTTCCCAGGAGGTCACCCATCCTAGTACTACTCTCGCCCAAGCACGCTTAACTTCGGAGTTCTGATGGGATCCGGTGCTTTAGTGCTGGTATGATCGCATCCGACATGTTATGCACTCATTTTCCTTTATGCTTGCCCCTCCCGCACCTTGTCTGCTCTATTTTGTACCATGCCCATCCCGCTTTTCCATCCCCACCACCGTTTCCCATCAGAAATAGCCGAGCACGAGTGCCCATAAAAAAATATCGTCGTAACTTCACTATGAATGTCGCCGCCAGATGCAAAAAAAAGGGATGCAACACGAGGACTTCCCAGGAGGTCACCCATCCTAGTACTACTCTCGCCCAAGCACGCTTAACTTCGGAGTTCTGATGGGATCCGGTGCTTTAGTGCTGGTATGATCGCATCCGACATGTTATGCACTCATTTTCCTTTATGCTTGCCCCTCCCGCACCTTGTCTGCTCTATTTTGTACCATGCCCATCCCGCTTTTCCATCCCCACCACCGTTTCCCATCAGAAATAGCCGAGCACGAGTGCCCATAAAAAAATATCGTCGTAACTTCACTATGAATGTCGCCGCCAGACGCAAAAAAAAGGGATGCAACACGAGGACTTCCCAGGAGGTCACCCATCCTAGTACTACTCTCGCCCAAGCACGCTTAACTTCGGAGTTCTGATGGGATCCGGTGCTTTAGTGCTGGTATGATCGCATCCGACATGTTATGCACTCATTTTCCTTTATGCTTGCCCCTCCCGCACCTTGTCTGCTCTATTTTGTACCATGCCCATCCCGCTTTTCCATCCCCACCACCGTTTCCCATCAGAAATAGCCGAGCACGAGTGCCCATAAAAAAATATCGTCGTAACTTCACTATGAATGTCGCCGCCAGACAAAAAAAAGGGATGCAACACGAGGACTTCCCAGGAGGTCACCCATCCTAGTACTACTCTCGCCCAAGCACGCTTAACTTCGGAGTTCTGATGGGATCCGGTGCTTTAGTGCTGGTATGATCGCATCCGACATGTTATGCACTCATTTTCCTTTATGCTTGCCCCTCCCGCACCTTGTCTGCTCTATTTTGTACCATGCCCATCCCGCTTTTCCATCCCCACCACCGTTTCCCATCAGAAATAGCCGAGCACGAGTGCCCATAAAAAAATATCGTCGTAACTTCACTATGAATGTCGCCGCCAGACGCAAAAAAAAGGGATGCAACACGAGGACTTCCCAGGAGGTCACCCATCCTAGTACTACTCTCGCCCAAGCACGCTTAACTTCGGAGTTCTGATGGGATCCGGTGCTTTAGTGCTGGTATGATCGCATCCGACATGTTATGCACTCATTTTCCTTTATGCTTGCCCCTCCCGCACCTTGTCTGCTCTATTTTGTACCATGCCCATCCCGCTTTTCCATCCCCACCACCGTTTCCCATCAGAAATAGCCGAGCACGAGTGCCCATAAAAAAATATCGTCGTAACTTCACTATGAATGTCGCCGCCAGACGCAAAAAAAAGGGATGCAACACGAGGACTTCCCAGGAGGTCACCCATCCTAGTACTACTCTCGCCCAAGCACGCTTAACTTCGGAGTTCTGATGGGATCCGGTGCTTTAGTGCTGGTATGATCGCATCCGACATGTTATGCACTCATTTTCCTTTATGCTTGCCCCTCCCGCACCTTGTCTGCTCTATTTTGTACCATGCCCATCCCGCTTTTCCATCCCCACCACCGTTTCCCATCAGAAATAGCCGAGCACGAGTGCCCATAAAAAAATATCGTCGTAACTTCACTATGAATGTCGCCGCCAGACGCAAAAAAAAGGGATGCAACACGAGGACTTCCCAGGAGGTCACCCATCCTAGTACTACTCTCGCCCAAGCACGCTTAACTTCGGAGTTCTGATGGGATCCGGTGCTTTAGTGCTGGTATGATCGCATCCGACATGTTATGCACTCATTTTCCTTTATGCTTGCCCCTCCCGCACCTTGTCTGCTCTATTTTGTACCATGCCCATCCCGCTTTTCCATCCCCACCACCGTTTCCCATCAGAAATAGCCGAGCACGAGTGCCCATAAAAAAATATCGTCGTAACTTCACTATGAATGTCGCCGCCAGACGCAAAAAAAAAAAGGGATGCAACACGAGGACTTCCCAGGAGGTCACCCATCCTAGTACTACTCTCGCCCAAGCACGCTTAACTTCGGAGTTCTGATGGGATCCGGTGCTTTAGTGCTGGTATGATCGCATCCGACATGTTATGCACTCATTTTCCTTTATGCTTGCCCCTCCCGCACCTTGTCTGCTCTATTTTGTACCATGCCCATCCCGCTTTTCCATCCCCACCACCGTTTCCCATCAGAAATAGCCGAGCACGAGTGCCCATAAAAAAATATCGTCGTAACTTCACTATGAATGTCGCCGCCAGACGCAAAAAAAAGGGATGCAACACGAGGACTTCCCAGGAGGTCACCCATCCTAGTACTACTCTCGCCCAAGCACGCTTAACTTCGGAGTTCTGATGGGATCCGGTGCTTTAGTGCTGGTATGATCGCATCCGACATGTTATGCACTCATTTTCCTTTATGCTTGCCCCTCCCGCACCTTGTCTGCTCTATTTTGTACCATGCCCATCCCGCTTTTCCATCCCCACCACCGTTTCCCATCAGAAATAGCCGAGCACGAGTGCCCATAAAAAAATATCGTCGTAACTTCACTATGAATGTCGCCGCCAGATGCAAAAAAAAGGGATGCAACACGAGGACTTCCCAGGAGGTCACCCATCCTAGTACTACTCTCGCCCAAGCACGCTTAACTTCGGAGTTCTGATGGGATCCGGTGCTTTAGTGCTGGTATGATCGCATCCGACATGTTATGCACTCATTTTCCTTTATGCTTGCCCCTCCCGCACCTTGTCTGCTCTATTTTGTACCATGCCCATCCCGCTTTTCCATCCCCACCACCGTTTCCCATCAGAAATAGCCGAGCACGAGTGCCCATAAAAAAATATCGTCGTAACTTCACTATGAATGTCGCCGCCAGACGCAAAAAAAAGGGATGCAACACGAGGACTTCCCAGGAGGTCACCCATCCTAGTACTACTCTCGCCCAAGCACGCTTAACTTCGGAGTTCTGATGGGATCCGGTGCTTTAGTGCTGGTATGATCGCATCCGACATGTTATGCACTCATTTTCCTTTATGCTTGCCCCTCCCGCACCTTGTCTGCTCTATTTTGTACCATGCCCATCCCGCTTTTCCATCCCCACCACCGTTTCCCATCAGAAATAGCCGAGCACGAGTGCCCATAAAAAAATATCGTCGTAACTTCACTATGAATGTCGCCGCCAGACGCAAAAAAAAGGGATGCAACACGAGGACTTCCCAGGAGGTCACCCATCCTAGTACTACTCTCGCCCAAGCACGCTTAACTTCGGAGTTCTGATGGGATCCGGTGCTTTAGTGCTGGTATGATCGCATCCGACATGTTATGCACTCATTTTCCTTTATGCTTGCCCCTCCCGCACCTTGTCTGCTCTATTTTGTACCATGCCCATCCCGCTTTTCCATCCCCACCACCGTTTCCCATCAGAAATAGCCGAGCACGAGTGCCCATAAAAAAATATCGTCGTAACTTCACTATGAATGTCGCCGCCAGACGCAAAAAAAAGGGATGCAACACGAGGACTTCCCAGGAGGTCACCCATCCTAGTACTACTCTCGCCCAAGCACGCTTAACTTCGGAGTTCTGATGGGATCCGGTGCTTTAGTGCTGGTATGATCGCATCCGACATGTTATGCACTCATTTTCCTTTATGCTTGCCCCTCCCGCACCTTGTCTGCTCTATTTTGTACCATGCCCATCCCGCTTTTCCATCCCCACCACCGTTTCCCATCAGAAATAGCCGAGCACGAGTGCCCATAAAAAAATATCGTCGTAACTTCACTATGAATGTCGCCGCCAGACGCAAAAAAAAGGGATGCAACACGAGGACTTCCCAGGAGGTCACCCATCCTAGTACTACTCTCGCCCAAGCACGCTTAACTTCGGAGTTCTGATGGGATCCGGTGCTTTAGTGCTGGTATGATCGCATCCGACATGTTATGCACTCATTTTCCTTTATGCTTGCCCCTCCCGCACCTTGTCTGCTCTATTTTGTACCATGCCCATCCCGCTTTTCCATCCCCACCACCGTTTCCCATCAGAAATAGCCGAGCACGAGTGCCCATAAAAAAATATCGTCGTAACTTCACTATGAATGTCGCCGCCAGACGCAAAAAAAAGGGATGCAACACGAGGACTTCCCAGGAGGTCACCCATCCTAGTACTACTCTCGCCCAAGCACGCTTAACTTCGGAGTTCTGATGGGATCCGGTGCTTTAGTGCTGGTATGATCGCATCCGACATGTTATGCACTCATTTTCCTTTATGCTTGCCCCTCCCGCACCTTGTCTGCTCTATTTTGTACCATGCCCATCCCGCTTTTCCATCCCCACCACCGTTTCCCATCAGAAATAGCCGAGCACGAGTGCCCATAAAAAAATATCGTCGTAACTTCACTATGAATGTCGCCGCCAGATGCAAAAAAAAGGGATGCAACACGAGGACTTCCCAGGAGGTCACCCATCCTAGTACTACTCTCGCCCAAGCACGCTTAACTTCGGAGTTCTGATGGGATCCGGTGCTTTAGTGCTGGTATGATCGCATCCGACATGTTATGCACTCATTTTCCTTTATGCTTGCCCCTCCCGCACCTTGTCTGCTCTATTTTGTACCATGCCCATCCCGCTTTTCCATCCCCACCACCGTTTCCCATCAGAAATAGCCGAGCACGAGTGCCCATAAAAAAATATCGTCGTAACTTCACTATGAATGTCGCCGCCAGACGCAAAAAAAAGGGATGCAACACGAGGACTTCCCAGGAGGTCACCCATCCTAGTACTACTCTCGCCCAAGCACGCTTAACTTCGGAGTTCTGATGGGATCCGGTGCTTTAGTGCTGGTATGATCGCATCCGACATGTTATGCACTCATTTTCCTTTATGCTTGCCCCTCCCGCACCTTGTCTGCTCTATTTTGTACCATGCCCATCCCGCTTTTCCATCCCCACCACCGTTTCCCATCAGAAATAGCCGAGCACGAGTGCCCATAAAAAAATATCGTCGTAACTTCACTATGAATGTCGCCGCCAGACGCAAAAAAAAGGGATGCAACACGAGGACTTCCCAGGAGGTCACCCATCCTAGTACTACTCTCGCCCAAGCACGCTTAACTTCGGAGTTCTGATGGGATCCGGTGCTTTAGTGCTGGTATGATCGCATCCGACATGTTATGCACTCATTTTCCTTTATGCTTGCCCCTCCCGCACCTTGTCTGCTCTATTTTGTACCATGCCCATCCCGCTTTTCCATCCCCACCACCGTTTCCCATCAGAAATAGCCGAGCACGAGTGCCCATAAAAAAATATCGTCGTAACTTCACTATGAATGTCGCCGCCAGATGCAAAAAAAAGGGATGCAACACGAGGACTTCCCAGGAGGTCACCCATCCTAGTACTACTCTCGCCCAAGCACGCTTAACTTCGGAGTTCTGATGGGATCCGGTGCTTTAGTGCTGGTATGATCGCATCCGACATGTTATGCACTCATTTTCCTTTATGCTTGCCCCTCCCGCACCTTGTCTGCTCTATTTTGTACCATGCCCATCCCGCTTTTCCATCCCCACCACCGTTTCCCATCAGAAATAGCCGAGCACGAGTGCCCATAAAAAAATATCGTCGTAACTTCACTATGAATGTCGCCGCCAGACGCAAAAAAAAGGGATGCAACACGAGGACTTCCCAGGAGGTCACCCATCCTAGTACTACTCTCGCCCAAGCACGCTTAACTTCGGAGTTCTGATGGGATCCGGTGCTTTAGTGCTGGTATGATCGCATCCGACATGTTATGCACTCATTTTCCTTTATGCTTGCCCCTCCCGCACCTTGTCTGCTCTATTTTGTACCATGCCCATCCCGCTTTTCCATCCCCACCACCGTTTCCCATCAGAAATAGCCGAGCACGAGTGCCCATAAAAAAATATCGTCGTAACTTCACTATGAATGTCGCCGCCAGACGCAAAAAAAAGGGATGCAACACGAGGACTTCCCAGGAGGTCACCCATCCTAGTACTACTCTCGCCCAAGCACGCTTAACTTCGGAGTTCTGATGGGATCCGGTGCTTTAGTGCTGGTATGATCGCATCCGACATGTTATGCACTCATTTTCCTTTATGCTTGCCCCTCCCGCACCTTGTCTGCTCTATTTTGTACCATGCCCATCCCGCTTTTCCATCCCCACCACCGTTTCCCATCAGAAATAGCCGAGCACGAGTGCCCATAAAAAAATATCGTCGTAACTTCACTATGAATGTCGCCGCCAGATGCAAAAAAAAGGGATGCAACACGAGGACTTCCCAGGAGGTCACCCATCCTAGTACTACTCTCGCCCAAGCACGCTTAACTTCGGAGTTCTGATGGGATCCGGTGCTTTAGTGCTGGTATGATCGCATCCGACATGTTATGCACTCATTTTCCTTTATGCTTGCCCCTCCCGCACCTTGTCTGCTCTATTTTGTACCATGCCCATCCCGCTTTTCCATCCCCACCACCGTTTCCCATCAGAAATAGCCGAGCACGAGTGCCCATAAAAAAATATCGTCGTAACTTCACTATGAATGTCGCCGCCAGACGCAAAAAAAAGGGATGCAACACGAGGACTTCCCAGGAGGTCACCCATCCTAGTACTACTCTCGCCCAAGCACGCTTAACTTCGGAGTTCTGATGGGATCCGGTGCTTTAGTGCTGGTATGATCGCATCCGACATGTTATGCACTCATTTTCCTTTATGCTTGCCCCTCCCGCACCTTGTCTGCTCTATTTTGTACCATGCCCATCCCGCTTTTCCATCCCCACCACCGTTTCCCATCAGAAATAGCCGAGCACGAGTGCCCATAAAAAAATATCGTCGTAACTTCACTATGAATGTCGCCGTTTCCCATCAGAAATAGCCGAGCACGAGTGCCCATAAAAAAATATCGTCGTAACTTCACTATGAATGTCGCCGCCAGACGCAAAAAAAAGGGATGCAACACGAGGACTTCCCAGGAGGTCACCCATCCTAGTACTACTCTCGCCCAAGCACGCTTAACTTCGGAGTTCTGATGGGATCCGGTGCTTTAGTGCTGGTATGATCGCATCCGACATGTTATGCACTCATTTTCCTTTATGCTTGCCCCTCCCGCACCTTGTCTGCTCTATTTTGTACCATGCCCATCCCGCTTTTCCATCCCCACCACCGTTTCCCATCAGAAATAGCCGAGCACGAGTGCCCATAAAAAAATATCGTCGTAACTTCACTATGAATGTCGCCGCCAGATGCAAAAAAAAGGGATGCAACACGAGGACTTCCCAGGAGGTCACCCATCCTAGTACTACTCTCGCCCAAGCACGCTTAACTTCGGAGTTCTGATGGGATCCGGTGCTTTAGTGCTGGTATGATCGCATCCGACATGTTATGCACTCATTTTCCTTTATGCTTGCCCCTCCCGCACCTTGTCTGCTCTATTTTGTACCATGCCCATCCCGCTTTTCCATCCCCACCACCGTTTCCCATCAGAAATAGCCGAGCACGAGTGCCCATAAAAAAATATCGTCGTAACTTCACTATGAATGTCGCCGCCAGACGCAAAAAAAAGGGATGCAACACGAGGACTTCCCAGGAGGTCACCCATCCTAGTACTACTCTCGCCCAAGCACGATAGACAACGTCTCAAAATCGTCCGCTAAGGGGTATTTTTCGTCGCCTATGGGCCTAACCCGACGATATGGGTTCTGTTGTGGAAACTGCGTCAGGCAAAGTCCAACGACGATTTTTTCGGTCCGTCGCGCTTGGGCGCCCTTCCGCCACGGAAAATCGGACCGTTGCGGAAGTGTTTTCGGGAGCCCGTTGACTGCTGACGTCATGCAAACTGACACGTGGCAGACGCCGTTAACTGCCAGTTAACGGCGTTAACCGGCTGAAACCCCGTGGTAGATGGTAGGCCCACACGAGGCCTGCCACGTCTTAAGCGGGCCGGGCCAGATGACATAGTTTGACCGGTCAACTATATAGCTGGGCTGGTCCATTAGTTACGTGGGCCGGGCCTAACCTCTAAGGTTGACTGGTCAAAACTTAAATGGGCCGGCCCATTTAACATGTGGGGTCCACCTTACAGCAACTGGGCCGGCCCAAGAAGCAAGTGGGCCGGGCCAAAAACACAGGTGGGTCCCACTTTCCTGTTAAAAGGCCGGCCCATTTAGTGTGTGGGGTCCACCGTATAGCAAGTGGGCCGGCCCAACAAGCTAGTGGGCCGGGCCAAAAACACAGGTGGGTCCCACTTTCCAGTTAAAGGGTCGGCCCATTTAGTTTGTGGGGTCCACCATATAGCAAGTGGGCCGGCCCAACAAAATAGTGGGCCGGGCCAAAAACACAGGTGGGTCCCACTTTCCTGTTAAAGGGCCGGCCCATGTGGGCTGGCCCAACAAGATAGTGGGCCGGGCCAAAAACACAGGTGGGTCCCACATTCCTGTTAAAGGGCCGGCCCATTTAGTATGTGGGGTCCACCATATAGCAAGTGGGCCGGCCCAACAAGATAGTGGGCCGGGCCAAAAACACAGGTGGGTCCCACTTTCCTATTAAAGGGCCGGCCCATTTGGTGTGTGGGGTCCACCATATAGAAAGTGGGCCGGCCCAACAAGATAGTGGGCCGGGCCAAAAACACAGGTGGGTCCCACCTTCCTATTAAAGGGCCGGCCCATTTACCATGTGGGACCACCATAGAGCAAGTGGGCCGGCCCAATAAGCATGTGGAGCCCATTATCGTGTAACCGGGCCGGCCTACTAAAGAAGTGGGCCGGCCCAAAATGAAAGTGGGTCCCACACTACTGTAAGTGGGCCGGCCCAATCTGTTGTAGGGCCCTACTTGTTTGACTAGTCAACTTGCATTAAATTTCATGAGCCTAAAATCTGATTTCAATGATACACACAAGTACATACACAAATAAAACAAATAGGAAAATTACAAGGCAATTAATGTGCCCAAATAAAAAAATTACATAGAATCATTGAGGACTTCTATTAGCATCATCAATAACACGTTGACATTTGGCAATCGCCTTGATTGAATCTTGTGTACTCTTTGTCAACATATCAGCTACAGATCTTAAAGCAGCAATACCATGTCTTTTATAAAGTACAGCCTTGAGATATTTACTGTCTGATGAAAGAAATGGTCTAGGTTGACGGCTATGAGAAGATGCATCAGAAGAAAGATCAGAACTTTTTGTGGGCCTCACTGGTAATGAAGATTGCTTCATCACAACTGCATTCTGATAATAATGCAAAAAGAGTTAAACGATGAACTATGCAAACATTTATTATGCAATGTAGATATAAGATAATAACAAGTTGCATAAATAAGACATGTATGGAACTTGTACTAAGCACAAACTTACATCATAATGTTGCACAGGGTCGCTACAGATCCTTTTTTGGCGACTATCTTCTAATGATGACTGCTTCATTAAAACTGCATTCTGGTAACATTGTAAACATAGTTACAACAATTAACTATTCAAACATGTATTACGCAATGTAGAGATCAGATAACAGCATGTAGCAGAAATAAGCACAAGATAAGATAAGATGCATGTACTAAGCACATACTGGCTCACTGCAGGTCCTTCTCTTGCGTGCACTAGTCGTGGTCAACATGCCTATCATTTTAGGTTCAGCCATCAAGTGAAATGCTAATCCTCCTGCTCCATTGTCCTTAATCTGTGTTTAGATATCACATTTAAGACCAAGTCAGCTGGTTTCAAATAACAAAAAACTTGAGCTGCCAAATGAATAAGCCAATAGTTACCAGATATCAGATTAAAACCAACTAGATGTTGCTTTGCATGAGATACGAATTTCAGACATTCAGATTTAGAGTAGGGTAATGCCAAGGTTTTACACATAAAGTAAACTGGCATTAAGAATGACCAAATGTCAGGTTCAAATCACCCTCGAAGTTTCTCCAAGACAAGCATATCAAATAGGCAGAAACATAGTAAAGCATGAATGGCATTGCTATGGCAGGGTTCCAAGTGTTAATCTCTTGCATAAGGAACAATGCATATAGGTTATAGATAATAACGGAAGTAAACTGCCAAAATTACCAACCACGAACTCAGATTCCAACCTTACCTAGCGTCCCCGCTGTTAATGTTGGATGTTCTAATAAGTGGTTCGCATGATCAATCCCTAGGAAAAATAACATTGACAAGTCAGTCTACGATAATACAAAGACCAGACATGCACGCAGCAATAACTATATAAGCTAAAGACGAGGTATAAGAGCAAGCAGATTGGAAATGCACATAGCATGATTATAAAAGCAGTGTGAGAATAGCAGACACGAGAAAACAGCTAGCGGTGAGCTAATGACGTGGTATAAGAACAAGCAGATTGGAAATGCCCATAGCACGACTATAAAAGCAGTGCGACAATAGCATGCAGTACAAAAACAGTTGGCAGCAAATGAATGGGTACAAGGCTATAAATATGTGGATGCACACAGGTGTCAGTAGAATGAACAGGATGGTAGCGACCGGATAATGCTTTTGTACTGTACAACATTTAAACAAACTTCATGCGAAGCAACACATCAAGAAAGTTAACGGCATATGAGATCTGCAAATAACTACACAAAACATGGCTAAAGAAACACCGCGATCTAACGGGCCAGCGTACTAACCAAGCTGCGGCGGGGTGGACGGGGGCGGCAACTTGCATTCCAGCGGCGGCGAACGCGGGAGACGATGAATCGACCCTGTTTCAGTAGAAGCGGGCGTTAGTGAAGCAGATCTGGTTGGCTGGCAAGGTATTCGGTGAAGTTGATACAGCCGCTGCGGCGAGGTAGTCGGTGGCGAGGTCGGCGGTGAAGCAGATCCGTCGGTGGCGAGGTCGGCGGTGAAGCAGATCCGTCGGTGGCGAGGTCGGCGGTGAAGCAGATCCGTCGGTGACGAGGGCGGCGGGGGAGCGGATCAGGTGGGTGGACAGCCAACACGATCAAGGCTACGCTGTGGAGGAGTATGCCGGCGGCGAAGCAGATCTAGTACTGTAGAGAGTCAGAGCTTTGGCGTGTGAGAGTATTTTTGAGCTAATGGGGCGAATGGTTGGTGGGTGGGTGTGGGCCTGTGGGGAGGGTTCGGGATCTAGGCAAGATATTTCATTGTTACCGAATGAGCCCTCCATGGTCGGTGGGTTGTAGCTTCCGGACCAGGGTTAAAAGGGTAAAACTGGTCACGGGATTTTCGAATGGATGCGGCGGGATGATTTGGCGCGTGGCCGAAATTTTCAGTTTCAAGCTACAGTACGAGCAGAACGACAAAAATAATGTTCTTCCCCAGGGAGCTCTCATTTCTTCCTCTTCTCTTTCTCTCTCGAGTCTCTCCCACTCCCCCGGCTCCTCTCCCCCTTCTCTCCGGCGGCCTCGCCGGCCGGAGACGAGGCCGACTTCTCTCTGTATATTGTACACCCTCCGAACTAAATTAATTGATTCAACTTTCCTTAGACGTGTATGTATCTAGAGTAAAAACATGTGTGGATACATCCATATTTAGATAAGCAAAGTTGAGTCAGCT
The DNA here is from genome assembly GCA_030979885.1 of Lolium multiflorum. Taxonomy (NCBI): domain Eukaryota; kingdom Viridiplantae; phylum Streptophyta; class Magnoliopsida; order Poales; family Poaceae; genus Lolium; species Lolium multiflorum. Next base: position 152,445 of record JAUUTY010000723.1, read on the forward strand.
AATTTGGATCCGAGGGAGTTAGTGTTGTTGTAAGCTTAGATCCAGTGTTTCCCATGAGCAGAATGGCGCAATGGAGTCGGGGATCTCGTCATCGGCTTCAGATCTGGCCTATGGTGAATCTGGCGGATCTTGCCGGCCAAACCCCGATCTGGTGCCATCAATGTGATGGCGCTAACGGTGAGGCTTGCTTTGGTCAGTGCTTCAGATCTGGCCAATGGGGAAGTCAAGCTGCTAAAGTTCACAAGCTCGGGGCATACGACGGCGTCATCCGTCTTGCCCGTGCACATCTTGGACTTTCAGCGACCCTTCTCAGAGCCAATATGCCGTTGCTGAGGCCCTTCTTCTCCTTCGTCCTGGCGACTACCGGCGACACCGTCCCAAGTGGTGCGTCCCCGGCGACGGAGTTGCTGGAAAGGATGCGGAGCAGAGATCTGATGTGCGGTCGAGAAGGACTCGATTGATTTTCTTCTATATGTTTTGGGGTCCTTTTTGTAAAGTTGCAGGTTCTATTAGTTATTGTCTAGTACTTTTGGTCCTCTATGTAATTTTTTGGACTAGTTTCCATTGGCACTGATAAACTTGAATTTTGACAAGTTCACGGGGAAAAAAATTCCTTTGCACATATGGCCTATCATGTATAAACATTCTTGAGATTTAAACTATATGTAATGTGCCATGCATTAACCCTAAACCATATATATGTAACTAACCCTAGCTGATCAAACCCTACTTAATTAAAACAAATAACCCTAAACTATACGCATGCACTTTATGCGCAAAGGCGCGGGTGCCTCTAATAATGTGTGTGCGCACTCGATCGATGATCTTGATACGTCTCAAACGTATCTATAATTTCTTATGTTCCATGCCACTTTATTGATGATATCTACATGTTTTATACACATTATATGTCATTATTATGCGTTTTCCGGAACTAACCTATTGACGAGATGCCGAAAGGCCAGTTGCTGTTTTCTGCTGTTTTTGGTTTCAGAAATCCTAGTAACGAAATATTCTCGGAATCGGACGAAATCACCGCCCAAGTTCCTATTTTTCCCGGAAGCTTCCAGAGCACCGGAGGAGGATGAGAGGGGAGCCAGGGGGCCCCACACCACACCCCGGCGCCCCCCCTAGGGTGTGGGCACCCCGTGGCCCCTCCGACTCCCTCTCTTCGCCTATTTAGGCCTCTCTGACCTAAAAACCCCGACGGAGACCCACGATACGGAGAAAACCTTCCAGAGCCGCCGCCATCGCGAAATCAAGATTCGGGGGACAGAACTCTCTGTTCCGGCACCCTGCCGGACGGGGAATTGCCCCCGGAGTCGTCTCCACCGCCGTCTCCACCGCCATCTTCACCGCCATCGCTGCCTCCATGATGAGGAGGGAGTAATTCACCCCCGGGGCTGAGGGCTCCGCTGTAGCTATGTGGTTCATCTCTCTCTTTATGTGATCTAGTTGAATATCGTCTATGTGCTACTCTAGTGATGTTATTAAAGTACTCTATTCCTCCTCCACGTGTGTAATGGTGATAGTGTGTGCACCGTGTGAGTACTTGGCGTAGGCTATGATTATGATCTCTTGTAGATTATGAAGTTAATTATTGCTATGATGGTATTGATGTGTATTATTCCTCCTACATATGCATGATGGTGATAGTGTGCATGCTATGTTAGTTCTTGGTGTAATTATGTTGATCTATCTTGCACTCTAAGGTTATTTAAATATGAACATTGCATTGTGGAGCTTGTTAACTCCGGCATTGAGGGTTCGTGTAATCCTACGCAATGCGTTCATCATCCAACAAAAGAGTGTAGAGTAGTCCTATTATGTGATCATTGTTGAGAGTGTCCACTAGTGAAAGCAGGATCCCTAGGCCTTGCTTCCAAGCATCGAATCTCCGTTTGTTTACTGTTTTGTTGCATGTTTACTCGCTGCCATATTTTATTCAGATTGCTATTACCACTCATATACATCCATATTACTTGTATTTCACTATCTCTTCGCCGAACTAGTGCACCTATACACCTGACAAGTGTATTTGGTGTGTTGGGGACACAAGAGACTTCTTGCTTTGTGATTACAGGGTTGCTTGAGAGGGATATCTTTGACCTCTTCCTCCCTGAGTTCGATAAACCTTGGGTAATCCACTTAAGGGAAACTTGCTGCTGTTCTACAAACCTCTGCACTTGGAGGCCCAACACTGTCTACAAGAATAGAAGCACCCGTAGACATCAAGCTATTTTCTGGCGCCGTTGCCGGGGAGGAAAGGTAAAAGGCACTCATACTTCGGTTCCAGGTAACAGTACTTTTCTGGCGCCATTGTGTGTGTGCTCGAAGCTATTTCCTTTAGACTCTGCAATTACATCTTTTTGTTTCTTGTTTTTATTTTTCACTAGTTAGGCATAATGGAAAACAACAAAAAAATTAGTGAGCTTCTTATTCTATTTCCTGATTTAAGACATGGATGGTTTGATGCGAAAATTAAAAAACCTATGGAACCTTATTTACATGATAGTAGCAATGTTATTAGTATGAATGCAATTACTGCTAATGCTATGAAGAAGTCTAAGCTTGGGGAAGCTGGTTTACATAAAAATAATCTTTTTAGCTCCTCCGCTTTGGAAGAAATATTTTGCTCTGATAATGCTTTATCTCCCATATGCGATAACTCTAATGATGCTTCTGATATTTTAAATCCACCTGCTGAAAGTATTCCGTATAAAATACCTATGAAAATTATTGAACGTGTTATGGATAACCGCTATGAAGGGGATGGAACTGTCCATCCTAGTAATCATTTACTGTTTTTGCATGAATTATGCGGGTTATTCAAGTGTGCAGGTATCTCTATGGATGAAGTGAAGAAGAAACTATTCTCTATGTCGCTATCTGGTGAAGCGGCGCATTGGTATAAACTATTGAAGGACGGGCGCTCTCTTGATTGGAAGGATATTGTGCCTCTATTTTATTCCAAGTTCTATCCTCCAAGTGAAATTCACAAAGATCGAAACCATATATATAATTTTTGGCCTCATGATGGAGAGAGTATTGCCCAAGCATGGGAGAGATTGAAGACTTTAATGCTCAAATGCCCCAATCATGAGCTTCCAGGTAATATCATCATTGATAATTTCTATGCAAGACTTTCTTTTCAAGATAAGACCTTGCTGGATACTACTTGTTCTGGATCATTCACGAGCAATAAAGAAGAGTTTAAAAGGGACCTTCTTGATCGGATTAAGGAGAACGCTGAAGATTGGGAGAACGACAAAGGTAAAGAGTCAGGTATAAACTATGATTATGAATGCATTGAAACTTTTATGAATACTGATAAATTTCGAAATATGAGTGCTACTTATGGTCTTGACTCTCAAGTTGCTGCAAATCTTTATAAAGCCTTTGCTTCTCATTTAGAATTGCCTAAAAAGAATTTTGATAAGTATCATGAACCTTTTAAAGAGGCTTGCATGAAGAATGACATTGTTGTTAATGATTGCAATAAGCATGCTCAAACTCCTAAGAATGCTATTTCCTATAAGCATGTTAATTTTTGTGGAATACATAGACCTTGTGGAATTAATCAAATAGAAGATGAATATTGTATCCATCACAGAAATGAAAAAACTAGAAAGTGGTCTAGAGCTCTAGATGATCTTGGAGAAAAAGTGTGTGCCCTCTATCCTTTTATTTGTGAACTTTGCCATAGAGTTGGTCATTTTAATTTTCAATGTTCCTCCAATGATAATTCAAACCCCATGAGTGCTGCAAATTTGTATTGTGATGATGAAATTACTCCTAATCAGCATGATGAACTTACCTTATTTTTGAAGTGTGAAGAGTTATCAAGAAAAATTTCTTTGTTAAATATTAACGATCTTGATATTGATGATGTCCTGCATGGTTGTCTTTCTTATTGCATTGATAATAGCCATACAAATACTTACATACAAAATATTTTAGAAGATGACACCTTGCCAAAATATGATAGGACCGCTGTGTGTTTTCAACTAATTAATGAAAAGGAGGGATCCTCCCAAGTTTCTTCTATTGTTTCTAAAAGTAAATCAGGTTATGCGGACAAGCCACCCTTCAAGCCTCTTCCTCCTAAAGAAGGGAATGAGGAGAAGGAAGAGAAGAAGAAGAAGAAGAAGAAGGGAACGAAGAAGAAGAAGAAGAAGGAGAATAAAAAGAAAGAGGTAACGGCGTATCCCCGCGTGAATGAGATAACGCTAGGTAACCGTAAGTATGTTGCTCCTAATGATTATTGTGATAATGAATCTGAATACGATGATCTTCCTATGCCCTTTACATACATTAGCGATCATGATTTGAATGAGCACACTACCTTTGATATTGGAAATCTCTTTGGTACTGATTATGAAAGTAATGATGATAGCATTATTCATGTCCCCTTAAACGATGATATTGAAAGCCCTAAGCTTGGGGATGTTGTGCTTGAAGATCCTATATTTGAGACTTCTACTTTTAGTGAAAATGATGATATTACATATTCAGGTTTAGATAATTGCTATAGAGATGTATATGACACATGCTACAATTATCCTTATGAAACTTGTCATAGTTATGATGGGCTTGCCAAAAACAATTCTTTTAATATGCAACTTGTTTACCATGTTCAAATTCTTGATAATAATCTTGCTCCAATTACTATTAATGAGAATAACTCTTCTTATGCCAAAATTAATGATACTTCTATGCATATGAACCATGATAAGAATGTTTTAAGTGACGGGTATATTGTGGATTTCATCAATGATGCTACTGAAAGTTATTATGAGAGAGGGAAATATGGTTATATGCATCTTAATAATATTAAGTTTCCCCTCTTTATGTTGAGAATCTTTAAGTTACTCGTGTTTTATCCTCTTATGCTTGCCACTTTGCTCTTCATGAATTCATTTGTGTATAAGATTCTTTTGCATAGGAAGCATGTTAGGCTCAAATGTGTTTTGAATTGCCTCTTGAAGCTCTCTTTTGCTTCAAATACTATTTCTTGCGGGTGCATCACCAAAATTGCTGAGCCCATCTTAATGGCTATAAAGAAAGAACTTCTTGGGAGATAACCCATGTGTTATTTTGCTACAGTACTTTGTTTTATATTTGTGTCTTGGAAGTTGTTTACTACTGTAGCAACCTCTCCTTATCATGTTTTTGTGCCAAGTAAAGTTTCTATGTCAAAGTTGATGTTATATTTGGGATCGCTGCGCAGAAACAGCATTGCTGTCTGTCACGAATCTGGGCACAGTTCTCTGTAGAAAATTCGAAAAAATCTGCCAATTTACGAGCGTGATCCTCAGATATGTACGCAACTTTCATTAGTTTTGAGTTTTTCCATTTGAGCAAGTCTGGTGCCAGCTTTAAATTCGTCTTTACGGACTGTTCTGTTTTTGACAGATTCTGCCTTTTATTTCGCATTGCCTCTTTTGCTATGTTGGATTCATTTCTTTGATCCATTAATGTCCAGTAGCATTATGCAATGTCCAGAAGTGAAAAGAATGTTTGTGTCACCTCTGAACATGTGAATTTTTGATTATGCACTAACCCTCTAATGAGTTTGCTTGAAGTTTGGTGTGAAGGAAGTTTTCAAGGGTCAATAGAAGAGGGTGATATAATGTGATCGAGAAGAGTGAAAGGTCTAAGCTTGGGGATGCCCCGGTGGTTCATCCCTGCATATTTTAAGAAGACTCAAGCATCTAAGCTTGGGGATGCCCAAGGCATCCCCTTCTTCATCGACAACTTATCAGGTTTCTTCTAGTGAAACTATATTTTTATTCGGTCACATCTTATGTACTTTACTTGGAGCGTCTGTATGCTTTTGTTTTTGTTTTTGTTTGAATAAATGATTGTTTGGGAGAGAGACACGCTCCGCTGGTTCGTATGAACACATGTGTTCTTAGCTTTTAATTTTCATGGCGAAGGTTGAAACTGCTTCGTTAATCTTTACTATTAAATTGCAATAGGTGACTGCCTGGTGTCACAAACGGGCCAAAGTTATTTTTTCTAGGCCCAACATCTTCTGAAAATCTTAGACTCAATCTATACCTAATAATAAAGGTATAGATTGACTCTAACAATAAAGTTTGTTGCTTGCCCGTCAAAAGAACTTCAATAAACCCGCAGTCCTGCCTTGCCTTCCCTGGCGCGAGAGACTCCACGAGGAGTACGCGCGCTTCTCACCTAGGCTGTTGCCTCCTTCCACCGTACAGTAGGAATCCATGTCCGGATCCAAAACAGATGGTTCTTCTTTAAAACCCAATAACAAGGAGCAGCGATCGAGATCAGAATTAGCCTCCAAGGTAGCGGCACGATGGCCCTGGTGGTTGGTAACGACTTCACGGCGGCCTGCTGATAGGGATCCCAGCCCCAAATCCTCAATGACGCTTGCCGTACAACTATGAGGACGAGGCGAGGTAATGGCGGCCGTCCTCACGGCCAACCAGGATACGTGCTGAAATTTGTAGCCACAAGATTGGGTTGGGCAACATTGGTTGTGGCTGCTCAACATCACGGTGTCGGAGCCTCGGAGGTCTCATCGATCTGGTCGGAGGCGATGTCAATTTCATCAAGGAAAATTGCGGCGATGTACGGATGTCAATTTCGGCCATGTGATTGGTGGGTGGTGGCGTGGTGCGGATATGCTGGCGAGCAACGAGACCATTCATGTACCAGAGTGAAGAACATATTTACAGATGTGCTTGAGGCTTGGTTCTTCAGAGAGATTTGATATGAGAGGATCTGAGTAAGAAGATCGGGACCTGGCCGGATGAACTATTGCCTCCAAACCGATCCTTGCCTAATATTTTTCAACAGATGTAAACAAGGAGCTCACACGATGTGATCCGAGGGAATAAGAAAAAAACGCGGTTTTGATTCTGTTCAGCAGCTGTTGAATATGATGGACTTATTTGTGTTCTTCTGTGTGTTTGTGGGTCTCAGCTCCAGATGTTGCCAAACGCACACGACAACCATGAATGGTCGTGGTGCTGCAAGAGTGGATGTCTCGGCTGCGTCCGCTGGCTGTGGAAGACACCAAATCAGTCTAGCATCACAACAAGCTGGACAACTTTGTAGTTGGTTTTAACCTTCAAGGCAGCAGCGGCCCCTATGGGAGCACCACGCCTCTCGATCAAAGTTGGCGAGCTTCTCGTGCAGATGGAGGCATTCTCCTGGATGACGCCTTCGGTTGCCTCAATTTTTTCTTTTTTGGTTGTTTATGCGGTCTCTTTATATCTGCTGACACTACATGTTAACCTCTGATACGAGATGCTTGCACTGCAGATAGAATGTCATGTTAAAATAATCAAGCCTTTCTTTGAGAGACTGAAGGTGTTTTTGCCAACTATAATTTTTATTTGGGTGCAGCTTTATTTTGTTTTTGCTAAGCTTCAACTTCATTTTTGTTCGCGGTTACTTGGAATAAATTTATAAATACTGTATTAAAAGAAGGATTGCGTATTTCTTCTTCCGCTCAACAAAAGTATGCATAAAAAACTTTTCCTCCATCTAAATAAGCATGCTACATTTGGTTACATTGCAGCTGTGGTTACACTGGTCGATTGTTTTTTGGGGCTAACTTTGCTTTGTGCATATAATTTAAGAGGTTGGATTTTCTCTCACCCTGTGCAACGCACGGGCATGTTTCCTAGTTGTTATATGGTTGGAAACGGGAAATGCTACATGTAGTAATTTGTATAATGTCTTGAATAATGTGAAACTTGGCAATTGTTGTGCTCATATAGATCTTGTTTAAGCTCTTGCATCATGTACCTTGTACCCATTAATGAATAATTACATAGAGCTTGTTAAAATTTGGTTTGCATGATTGGTCTCTCTAAGTCTAGATATTTTCTGGTTGAGGTGTTTGAACAACAAGGAGACGATGTAAAGTCTTATAATGCTTACAATATGTTTATATGTGAGTCTTGCTGCACCATTTCATACTTGAGTTTGCTTCAAATAACCTTGCTAGCCTAAACCTTGTATCGAGAGGGAATACTTCTCATGCATCCAAATACTTGAGCCAATATTCATGCCATTTGTGTCCACCATACCTACCTACTACATGGTATTTCTCCGCCATTCCAAAGTAAATTGCTTGAGTGCTACCTTTAAACAATTCAAAAGTTATTACCTCTTATTTGTGTCAATGTTTTATAGCTCATGAGGAAGTATGTGGTGTTTATCTTTCAATCTTGTTGGGCAACTTTCACCAATGGACTAGTGGCTTCATCCGCTTATCCAATAATTTTGCAAAAAGAGCTGGCAATGGGATTCCCAGTCCCAAATTAATTAACAAAAATAGACACTCCTCCATGGTATGTGATTGTTGGACGGCACCCGAAGGATTCGGTTAGCCATGGCTTGAGAAAGCAAAGGTGGGGAGGAGTGTCATCATAATAAAACTAAAATAAAAAGGCACTCCTTCATGGTATGAGATTGTTGGCAGGCACCCGAGGATTCGGTTAGCCATGGTTTGTGAAAGAAAGGTTGGAAGGAGTGCCACCCAAAAACAAAATAAAATGGGAGCCGCTCTTTGAAGGTTTGCCTGGCAAGGGGGTTAGAGTACCCGCTACCATTCGTTGACAACAACAAACACCTCTCAAAACTTTACTTTTATGCTCTCTATATGTTTTCAAAATCAAAGCTCTAGCACAAATATAGCAATCGATGCTTTCCTCTTTGAAGGACCATTCTTTTACTTTATTGTTGAGTCAGTTTACCTATTCTTTCTATCTTAGAAGCAAACACTTGTGTGAACTGTGTGCATTGATTCTTACATGTTTACCTATTGCACTTGTTATATTACTTTGTGTTGACAATTATCCATGAGATATACATGTTAAAGTTGAAAGCAACCGCTGAAACTTATATCTTCCTTTGTGTTGTTTCAAAGCTTTCTACTAAGAATTTATTGCTTATGAGTTAACTCTTATGCAAGACTTATTGATGCTTGTCTTGAAAGTATTATTCATGAAAAGTCTTTGTTATATGATTCATTTGTTTACTCATTATCTTCATCATTGCTTCGAATCTCTGCATTCATCTCATGTGCTTTACAATAGTATGATCAAGGTTATGATGGCATGTCACTTAAGAAATTATCATTGTTATCGTTTTACCTGCTCGGGACGAGCAGAACTAAGCTTGGGGATGCTTGATACGTCTCAAACGTATCTATAATTTCTTATGTTCCATGCCACTTTATTGATGATATCTACATGTTTTATACACATTATATGTCATTATTATGCGTTTTCCGGAACTAACCTATTGACGAGATGCCGAAAGGCCAGTTGCTGTTTTCTGCTGTTTTTGGTTTCAGAAATCCTAGTAACGAAATATTCTCGGAATCGGACGAAATCACCGCCCAAGTTCCTATTTTTCCCGGAAGCTTCCAGAGCACCGGAGGAGGATGAGAGGGGAGCCAGGGGGCCCCACACCACACCCCGGCGCGGGCCAGGGGGCGCCCCCCTAGGGTGTGGGCACCCCGTGGCCCCTCCGACTCCCTCTCTTCGCCTATTTAGGCCTCTCGACCTAAAAACCCGACGGAGACCCACGATACGGAGAAAACCTTCCAGAGCCGCCGCCATCGCGAAATCAAGATTCGGGGGACAGAAGTCTCTGTTCCGGCACCCTGCCGGACGGGGAATTGCCCCCGGAGTCGTCTCCACCGCCGTCTCCACCGCCATCTTCACCGCCATCGCTGCCTCCATGATGAGGAGGGAGTAATTCACCCCCGGGGCTGAGGGCTCCGCTGTAGCTATGTGGTTCATCTCTCTCTTTATGTGATCTAGTTGAATATCGTCTATGTGCTACTCTAGTGATGTTATTAAAGTACTCTATTCCTCCTCCACGTGTGTAATGGTGATAGTGTGTGCACCGTGTGAGTACTTGGCGTAGGCTATGATTATGATCTCTTGTAGATTATGAAGTTAATTATTGCTATGATGGTATTGATGTGTATTATTCCTCCTACATATGCATGATGGTGATAGTGTGCATGCTATGTTAGTTCTTGGTGTAATTATGTTGATCTATCTTGCACTCTAAGGTTATTTAAATATGAACATTGCATTGTGGAGCTTGTTAACTCCGGCATTGAGGGTTCGTGTAATCCTACGCAATGCGTTCATCATCCAACAAAAGAGTGTAGAGTAGTCCTATTATGTGATCATTGTTGAGAGTGTCCACTAGTGAAAGCAGGATCCCTAGGCCTTGCTTCCAAGCATCGAATCTCCGTTTGTTTACTGTTTTGTTGCATGTTTACTCGCTGCCATATTTTATTCAGATTGCTATTACCACTCATATACATCCATATTACTTGTATTTCACTATCTCTTCGCCGAACTAGTGCACCTATACACCTGACAAGTGTATTTGGTGTGTTGGGGACACAAGAGACTTCTTGCTTTGTGATTACAGGGTTGCTTGAGAGGGATATCTTTGACCTCTTCCTCCCTGAGTTCGATAAACCTTGGGTAATCCACTTAAGGGAAACTTGCTGCTGTTCTACAAACCTCTGCACTTGGAGGCCCAACACTGTCTACAAGAATAGAAGCACCCGTAGACATCAATCCCTAAACCTTATACAACCCTGAAACCCTAATCCCTAATCCCTAAACCCTAAACACCCTAAACACTAAACCCTAGACCCTAAACCCTAACCCTAACCCTAAACCCTAATTAAACCCTATATATAGGCCAACGACACTTAATTGTGCATCAAGCAGGCCAGGGGTGCCTCGCGGTCCTCTAATTAAATTAAATGTGCCATGCATTAACCCTAAACCATATATATGTAACTAACCATAGCTAATCAACCCTACTTAATGAAAACACATAACCCTAAACTATACTAGCTATAACCCGATCTAATAAAAACATGCTCTATATATAGCAGCTAGCTAGCAAACCGTAGATTAACACCAATTAATATATACATGGCCTATATCGATCATGTTGTATAACATATCCCTGAGATTCATTAATTAATTATATAATTATCGTGATAAATTAATTAACTTTAATTTTGACAAGTTCTCTCGAATGAAAACACATTTGATTAAGTTGCCTCATAATATATATATATATAATTAGTGTGCATGCATGGCCTACCATGCATTCGTGCATATATTTTAATGTATATTTGAACATATTCTTGGGGATTTCAATCTCTCTCTCTCGATCATCTATATATCGTTGGTGGCCAAAAAACACACATATATATATATGCATGCAATTTATGCGTAAAGGCGCGGGTGCCTCTAATAATGTGTGTGCGCACTCGATCGATGATCCCTAAACCTTAAACAACCCTAAAACCCCTAAATCCCTAATCCCTAAACCCTAAACACCCTAAACACTAAACCCTAAACCCTAGACCCTAAACGTACCCTAACCCTAACCCTAACCCTAAACCCTAGCTAATCCTAAACCCCAATTAAACCCTATGTATAGGCCAACGACACTTAATTGTGCATCGATCGAGCGGGTCATGGGTGCCTCGCGATCCTCTAATAAAATTAAATGTGCCATGCATTAACCCTAAACCATATATATGTAACTAACCCTAGCTAATCAACCCTACTTAATTAAAACACATAACCCTAAACTATACTAGATATAACCCGATCTAATAAAAACATGCTCTATATATAGCAGCTAGCTAGCAAACCGTAGATTAACACCAATTAAAATATACATGGCCTATATCGATCATGTTGTATAACATATCCCTGAGATTCATTAATTAATTATATAATTATCGTGATAAATTAATTAACTTGAACTTTGACAAGTTCTCTCGAATGAAAACACATTTGATTAAGTTGCCTCATAATATATATATAATTAGTGTGCATGCATGGCCTACAATGCATTCGTGCATATATTTTAATGTATATTTGAACATATTCTTGGGGATTTCAATCTCTCTCTCTCGATCATCTATATATCGTTGGTGGCCCAAAAAACACACATATATATGCATGCAATTTATGCGTAAAGGCGCGGGTGCCTCTAATAATGTGTGTGCGCACTCGATCGATGATCCCTAAACCTTAAACAACCCTAAAACCTTAAATCCCTAATCCCTAAACCCTAAACACCCTAAACACTAAACCCTAAACCCTAGACCCTAAACGTACCCTAACCCTAACCCTAACCCTAAACCCTAGCTAATCCTAAACCCCAATTAAACCCTCTGTATAGGCCAACGACACTTAATTGTGCATCGATCGAGCGGGTCATGGGTGCCTCGTGATCCTCTAATAAAATTAAATGTGCCATGCATTAACCCTAAACCATATATATGTAACTAACCCTAGCTAATCAACCCTACTTAATTAAAACACATAACCCTAAACTATACTAGCTAGCTATAACCCGATCTAATAAAAACATGCTCTATATATAGCAGCTAGCTAGCAAACCGTAGATTAACACCAATTAAAATATACATGGCCTATATCGATCATGTTGCATAACATATCCCTGAGATTCATTAATTAATTATATAATTATCGTGATAAATTAATTAACTTGAACTTTGACAAGTTCTCTCGAATGAAAACACATTTGATTAAGTTGCCTCATAATATATATATAATTAGTGTGCATGCATGGCCTACAATGCATTCGTGCATATATTTTAATGTATATTTGAACATATTCTTGGGGATTTCAATCTCTCTCTCTCTCTCTCGATCATCTATATATCGTTGGTGGCCCAAAAAACACACATATATATGCATGCAATTTATGCGTAACGGCGCGGGTGCCTCTAATAATGTGTGTGCGCACTCGATCGATGATCCCTAAACCTTAAACAACCCTAAAACCTTAAATCCCTAATCCCTAAACCCTAAACACCCTAAACACTAAACCCTAAACCCTAGACCCTAAACGTACCCTAACCCTAACCCTAAACCCTAGCTAATCCTAAACCCCAATTAAACCCTATGTATAGGCCAACGACACTTAATTGTGCATCGATCGAGCGGGTCATGGGTGCCTCGTGATCCTCTAATAAAATTAAATGTGCCATGCATTAACCCTAAACCATATATATGTAACTAACCCTAGCTAATCAACCCTACTTAATTAAAACACATAACCCTAAACTATACTAGCTAGCTATAACCCGATCTAATAAAAACATGCTCTATATATAGCAGCTAGCTAGCAAACCGTAGATTAACACCAATTAAAATATACATGGCCTATATCGATCATGTTGTATAACATATCCCTGAGAATCATTAATTAATTATATAATTATCGTGATAAATTAATTAACTTGAACTTTGACAAGTTCTCTCGAATGAAAACACATTTGATTAAGTTGCCTCATAATATATATATAATTAGTGTGCATGCATGGCCTACAATGCATTCGTGCATATATTTTAATGTATATTTGAACATATTCTTGGGGATTTCAATCTCTCTCTCTCTCTCGATCATCTATATATCGTTGGTGGCCCAAAAAACACACATATATACGCATGCACTTGATGCGTAAAGGCGCGGGTGCCTCTAATAATGTGTGTGCGCACTCGATCGATGATCCCTAAACCTTAAACAACCCTAAAACCCTAATCCCTAATCCCCTAAACCCTAAACACCCTAAACACACTAAACCCTAGACCCTAAACACCCTAAACACTAAACCCTAAACCCTAGACCCTAAACACCGTAAACCCTAAACCCTAAACCCTAAACCCTAAACCCTAAACCCTAAACCCTAAAACCCTAAACCCTAAACCCTAAACCCTAAACCCTATAAACACCCTAAACACTAATTAAACCCTAAACCCTAGACCCTAAACACTAAACCCTAAACCCTAGACCCTAAACACCGTAAACACTAAACCCTAAACCCTAAACACCCTAAACACTAATTAAACCCTAAACCATAGACCCTAAACACTAGACCCTAAACCCTAGACCCTAAACACCCTAAACACTAAACCCTAGACCCTCTAAACACCGTAAACACTAAACCCTAAACCCTAGACCCTAGCTAAACACCCAAAACACTAAACCCTAAACCCAGCTAGCTAACCCTAAACCCTAATTAAACCCTATATATATAGGCCAACGACACTTAATTGTGCATCAAGCAGGCCAGGGGTGCCTCGCGGTCCTCTAGTTAAATTAAATGTGACATGCATTAACCCTAAACCATATATATATAACTAACCCCTAGCTAATCAAACCCTAGTTAATTAAAACACATAACCCTAAACTATACTAGCTATAACCCGATCTAATAAAAACATGCTCTATATATAGCATGCAGCTAGCTAGCAAATTAAACGGTAGATTAAAACCAATTAATATATACATGGCCTATATATCGATCATATGTTGTATAACATCTCCCTGAGATTCATTAATTAATTATATAATTATCGATGATAAATTAATTAACTTGAATTTTGACAAGTTCTCTCGAATGAAAACACATTTGATTAAGTTTCCTCATAATATATATATAATTAGTGTGCATGCATGGCCTACCATGCATGCATTAATTCGTGCATATATTTTAATATATATTTGAACATATTCTTGGGGGATTTCAATCTCTCTCTCTCGATCATCTATATGTCGTTGGTGGCCAAAAAACACACACATATACGCATGCACTTTATGCGCAAAGGCGCGTGTGCCTCTAATAATGTGTGTGTGCGCACTCGATCGATGATCCCTAAACCTTAAACCCTAAATAAACCCTAATCCCTAATCCCTAAACCCTAAACACCATAAACATTAAACCCTAAACCCTAACCTCCTAACCCTAAACCCTAAACCCTAATTAAACCCTATATATAGGCCAATGACACTTAATTATGCATCAAGCAGGCCAGGGGTGCCTCGCGGTCCTCTAATTAAATTAAATGTGCCATGCATATATATGTGTTTAATTTGGGGATTTCAATCGCTCTCTCGTATGTAGCTCTCTCTACCTCTATCTCTCTCTCTCTCTCTCTCTCTCTCTCTCTCTCTCTCTCGTTGGTGGCCAACAACACACACATGCACTTTGTGCGCAAAGGCATGCGCCTCTAATAATGTGTGCGCAGTCGATCGATCTAGTTTTGATTAATCATAGCACACAAATAAAGAAGTTGTATTTGAATCCACACAACCTAATCTAAAACACATAACCCCTAACATGGCCTAATTAATTAACCCTTCTCGATCTCTACCTAATTAGTGGAAATTGCACAAAATCAAAAGGGGTCCCTCACTAATTATGCATATCTGCTAGATTGTGATAAACTTTTGCCACATATATATTTGGTGGATGGGTGCATCTTGGCATGTAAACAATTAGTGTTTGCAAATGGCGTTGTCAAAATTTATGTACAAATGATTTCTTTCCATCCAAAGTGCATAAAATGGGAGTTTTAATGAAGAAAGTACAAATAAAACAGCTCAACATGCTTCCACACCCCGATTTTCACACGAAGTAGAGCATATTTAAAGGATAATTCCAGAGTTTTACTATTTTTCAAGCAACTTTGCTAATTTTCCCCCACTCACATGACTTTATGTCGATTTAACGAAAATATGGCGAATTTAAACTACATGGGCGGGATAGTTTGAATTGTGCGCGCGGCAAAGGGAACCGCCTATTCCTCAACCTTGTGCACGGCAAATTACACACGCAACTCCATTAAACGCCACCTACCAACCTTAATTATCACCCCGGCGGCCCGGCCGCATGACCCCCCACCCACCCGTACACAACTTATCCCCGTCCGTGCGAAGAGCTTCCCCTCCCCGTCCCGTCCGTGCGAAGAAGAAGCTTCCCCTCCCCGTCGTTCTTCTCGAGACGCACCGGCGGTCAAGTTGATCCACGGTAGGGCTGCTATCTCTAGCTCAATCATGTATCGGGCAAGACAGCCTAACGATTTATATTTTCTTGATGCTGCTAAAAAAATTCGTCAGTATGCTCGAACTAATTGGCACTTTATAGTTTTCCGCTCGATTTGTCATCGATCAATTTGTTCATTTGCGTGGGCATATAGAGTCAGTTCTGCACTCGATCCGTTAATTTGCTGAAATGCCATGGCAGAGTTTTGTACACGATCTGTTTGCTAAAATGTCGATGGGCATTTTTTGTTTTGTACTCGACATGATTGCTGAAATGCATAATCATGTAGTATAGTTTTGTACTCGATGGATATACATTTCCTACTTCGCCTTAAATTAATCACCAACCACTGTATCTCATAATTAAACAGATGGACAGAACTTGGAAACTGCATGGACACTTATGTTCCCCTTCATATATAAATGGTGTTCAACCCTTTATGGGGTTTATTAGAGCTCATGATGGTCACAACCTGGACGTGTATTGCCCGCGCTGCACATGTATGAATGGTGAGAAGAGGCCTCACCCTGTAGTGGCAGATCATTTACACATTTTTGGGATGGACCGCACATATGTTAGGCGGGTTTAGCATGGTGAACCATATAATGATCCTTTAGCAGGAGAAGCAGATCTTGCTCACACTGTATGTGTGCTGGCATATGTAGTTAATTATTTATATTGATGCTGCCGCTGTTTCAATCAATAGTTTGCATTGCTGTGCAAGGTTCTGTACTCAAATTTAACTTGTTGCAGATGGATGGACGGGAAGGAGAGAAAAAGCGCTTGCTTCAGGAAACGGGTTTCAGCTCTGGGACATGTGCTGTGCCAGATGAGAAGGTAAATATGTAAAACGGCATTTGTTCAGGTTGCATCCCTTAGATGTTTGTCTAATCGGTTGATGTACTAATTGCAGAAGCATAGAGTTAAAGAGGTCTCTCAGTTTGATGGGAGATTTGAAGATGAATCTCAGTTTGATGCACCTGTGGATGGTACTGATGACGAGCCTTTCATAGACGAAGGTCCTGCACCTGAGATTATCCAGTCTACAGAAGGAGGCCGTGGACCGAGTACACAGCTTTGCGTTGAAGTGGATGCACGCCCGGAGATCATCACGGGCGTCCGGGTAGTCTCAAGACCACCCAGCCCTGATGCACCTGTGGATGGTACTGATGACGAGCCTCTCATAGACGAAGGTCCTGCACCTGAGATTATCCAGCCTACAGAAGGAGGCCGTGGACCGAGTACACAGCTTTGCGTTGAAGAGGATGCACACCCGGAGATCATCAGGGGCGTCCCGGTAGTCTCAGGACCACCCAGCCCTGATGCAAAATGTTGAGCTACTTTATGATTCGTACTCTTATGTTCTGGTGCTGTAGTATGTTATGATTTGTACGCCTTTGGCGCTAGATTAAGCATTCAGTGGATGATCGCGTTGCAAAATTCGACACCCACACAATCAGTTCATCGTACGAGTAGTAGCACAATTACTTCTACAGCGATTCCTGCCAGCGCATTAGTTGGTAGCATGAAACACTTTCAGGTACTCCCCTCTGATTCATATTAATTGACTCAATTCTGTCTAGATATGGATGTATCTAGATGCATTTGTTAACTAGACTAACAAACTTGAGTCAGTTAATATGAATCCGTGTAAACCGCCCAAGTCCTCGAGCAGCTAGTTTATTGACTCTGGACTCCAAGCCTCTCGCGGCAAGCCATCGACGAAGCTTTGACCAGATCTTGGCCCGCAATTTTTTTTTGTGTGGCGAATAGCAAAGCTTTGACCAGTTCCTCTCGGGATACAGCACGCCGGTGAGCTTGCACGGTTGCCATGAGCACTTTCCGGCGGAACTTCCTCTTCAGCGCCCTCAAGCCGCTGCTGCGAGACAGCACGCAGTGCCTCGAGGTGGACGGAATTCTGGATCTCAGGGCGGGTGGTCCGCATCGTCCGGGAACGATCTCCAGCGGGTTAACGAGGACATGCATGGCGGCCAGGGGATTTGTTTTTTGTTTTTTTTTTGGTTTGAGCTTGGGATTTGGGGTTTTTTCGGATAGGGGAGGAGGAACCGAGGAAGAGGAAGGAACAGCCGCGTGCTTGGCGCGTGGCGGTGTGCTTGAATTTCGAATTTTTGTGAAATGTTTCATTTCCCCGCTACAATTCGGGGGTTTCTTGACGCGCCAATGCGTCCCGCCGGGCAGCTTCAAGTAAATTTGGGGTGCCACACTATGGGCCCTAGTTTCAGTGAGACATGTAATGACTAGTCACATCAGTAAGTTCACTGTGTAATAAAATATGTTACCCCTCCCCTTTATGTAGCACCCCTTCTCTCCCGATCGAGTGCCGATTGCCGACGGATGCAAGCCGCTAGCTCGATCCCCTCCTTTCGCCTCCACCGTCCAGGCATCCAGCTTGGAGGGGCAAGCTGCATCTAGCCCAAGCGGATTAGGTAGGACTAGTAATGTTCTCTCCTTTCTCGAGATCGGTTCTTTTTTCCTCTCCTCGATATCTTGCGCATCTCTTTCCTATTCTGGGCAAAGGGGTGTCTTTCTGGTCACCCTCGAGCTGGGAGTGATTGATGGGGGTGGGGGGCGGGGGCTACCTTTGCTTGGATTGGGGTGTTCTTCCTTTATTTGTCGACATTTGCAACCTTTGTAGTTTCTGCTGATCCTCACTGTATCTTTTGTCAGCTTGTACAGGAAAGGCAAGACCTCGGCGGTGGGGGCAATGGAGCGTAAGGCCACCACGCATGTGGGCAGTTGGCTGAGCCTGAGCTGCGTCCCCAGCCCCGCGAAGCAGGTACTCCGTTTGCTTATCCACTCTTTACCTTTTAAGTGTCTCTCTGGTCTCTGCATCCTCAATCTGTTCCTGTTCTGGAATATGCTTAAAGTAGCACATGTCTTCAGCTGTTTGTGCGTAAAGCCTCTGTGACACCATGCTCTATATTCTCTGTATCAGGTTGGTACCTCCAGGTTCCGTGCTGAGGCTATGGGGAACGAGAATAGCGCCCCACCTGCTGCAGGAGCATGGCCCGATCTGCAGCACAAGAAGCGAAATGCCACTGCCGAGCTGGGCAGGGACCGCCCAGGGGTAATTTTTTTAACCAACTTACCATGATGTAGTCTGAATCTGATACTCCCTCAGATCCAAATTAATTGACTCAACTATCTGTAGATACGGATGTATCTAGATGTGTTTTAGCTCTAGATACTACTGCCTCCATCCCAAAGCTTTGGGCTTATATTATTTTTAGAAAGTCAAACTATACCATGTTTGACTAAGCTTTTACCAAAAATCAGTAACATGCAAAATACAAAATTAATATCATTAAATAGATAATAAAATATATTTTCCTACGGTATCTACACAGTATTATATTTGTTGATAGAATGTTCTAAAATTTTGGTCAAACTTTGCTTGTTTTGATTTCTCAAAAATAAATAAGGCTTAAGCTTTTGGATGGTGGTAGTACATTCATATCTAGACAAAGCTGAGTTAACTAGTTTTTTTGTCTGTCCATAGCTAGTGTTCACGCTGCAAAAGGCTAAGAGCATCCACTATATGCATCAGTCTATCTCATACAGTAATTCAATATCACTGCTGAGGTCTGCCTTTTGTTTTGCTATTCATATGCAGACTGAAACTTTAGGGCCTTTACTCAAAAGGAAGATCAAAACTGCGGCTGATCAGGCTGCCAGTATGTTGATGCCGCCCCCATCTTCTAAATGCCTCTACAAGCACAAGGCCACGCACCAGCTGGGTGGTGATCTTTTAATGAATATGGTATATTTTCTTAATCCACAAAACATGCCTTGATTTTTCTCTGTTTATTGTCGGTTTTTTCTATGCTTGCCAAAAGTTTACAACAACAACAACAACAACCAAGCCTTTCAGTCCCAAACAAGTTGGGGTAGGCTAGAGTTGAAACCCATAAGATCTCGAAGCCAAAAGTTTAGAAACACCAAATTCGTTTGCTTACAATCATCATACAGTAATGTTCATCAGATGTGTCCGCCTGCTTCTTACATTTGTATCAATTTTCACATGCAGACTGTACCTTGTGAACTTCGTCCAATGATTAACCAGATGTGTCCGCATGAAGGATCTTTCACTATGCATGGCAATGGCAAATTGATGAACACCTACACGGTCTATGAGGTGTATGTCTACAAGACGCAGGCCATCACATATTTGTATGGACATGATTGGAGAAAGTTTGCTTTTGACTACGGTCTGAAGAAGGGCGACGAGCTGAGGATCAGAAACTCAAACGGGCAGATATACGTAACTGCTTACAGAGTTGGAGACACTTCCAAATATATAATATGTAACTTTTTTCTACTCATATCTTTTGATAACTGCATTCTGAGCAGTTGTTCTAAACCATTCCCTCTGTTCTAGCTTGCTGGGTTTAACATGATCAAAGCTGCAGATCCCCTGACGGAACAGGAGCGGATGTCACAAAGGGCAACCACACCAGCACCGGCACCGGCTTCCCACTCTCCTGCATCAGCA
The DNA here is from genome assembly GCA_030979885.1 of Lolium multiflorum. NCBI lineage: Eukaryota > Viridiplantae > Streptophyta > Magnoliopsida > Poales > Poaceae > Lolium > Lolium multiflorum. Next base: position 172,862 of record JAUUTY010000723.1, read on the forward strand.
CCGGTTCCTGTACCAGCTCCGTTTACTGCATCTACCCAGCAGTCCCCTACATCAGCATTGGTTCCTGTAGAGGCCCCATATACTACACATGCCCAGCAGGCTCCTGCATCAGCACTGGTTCCTCTAGCTGCACCGTTTACTGCACCTGCCCAACAGTCTCCTGCATCAGCACCGGTTCCTCTAGAGGCACCGTTTACTGCACCTGCCCAGCAGTCTCCTGCATCAGCACCAGCTCGTGTACCAGCCCAGGCTCATGCACCTGCCCCAGCCAGATCACCGAGGTCTCAGCTCATTGCTGTGGCCACCCGTGTGGTGACCAGGACGCATCTGAAGGCTATGTTCGTGAGTATATGACAGCATAACTGCTCTTATCTTGATGTCTTCTCTGCTCAAAGTCTCACATGGTTCAGTGCATTGGTGCCATTGACTAATTTTTGGTGGTATCTCTTGCTTTGAATCAGAAATTGCCTAAAAGTATCTCCAAGGATCTCAATGCTGGCCGAAGGGGCAAGATATCCCTCGTCATGGAGAGTGAAGGTCTCACCGTGGAGGGACGGTACTCTGTCAGTCCCACAGATGGCCGCTTGGCTGTTACTTCCAGGTGGAAAAAGTTCATTGACGGTGCCAAACTTCGCATTGGATCAAAGTTGAAGGTCAAGATCTTTCGATGCCGCTGTGACATGCTGGTCATAAAGTTCGCGGTTGTCTAGTTCTGTTGTCCCATGAGCCCTTAGCAAATGCATTTGTAGTTATACTTATATAAGGTTATCTTATCTGAACTGCTAATTAATTGTATGGGTGGTAAAACTCTGGCAAGCTTTTGCTCTTAGCAAGTATGTATGTATGATCAGCTATTATGATAACTAATGTTTGTGTTCATCTTAATTTGCATTTCCCTTTTAGAAAAAAACTTAATTTCTATTTTGGCTGACCTGTTAGAGAACTATCAGATTGAACCCACAACATGATTCATATAGATTCATTACACCGAGCCACATGTCTTGACCTTGCGATACACTACTTCCATTAATTAGTGCAAGAAGGCTTACCTGAGCTGCCTGAACCATGGCAGATTCGAATCCACCTTATCTATCTAGAAATACAACCTTTGCAGAAAGAGGATTTGCAGTATGGGGAGGCTGACATTGGGGACCCATGAGCCAGCAGCGTCGTCAACGTTTTAAAGGTGGCAGGAGATCGAAAGAAAAAATAAGCCAAAAATCAGTTGGTAAACAAATTCAAGAAAAGAAACATTTACCTTTCTGAGAGGATGACATGCGGGACCCATGAGGCAGCAGCATCCTCAACTATTTCAAGGCGGCAGGGGATCAAAATAAAAAAGGAAATAGCCAGAAATTAATTAGGGTCAAAAATAAATCCATCAAAGGAAACTTTTATTGTTCATAGAGGATGACATGTGGGACCGACTTGCCAGCTGCGTCGTCATCGTTTCAAAGGGGGCAGGGGATCAAAAGAAAAAGACAAATAGCCAGAAATTAGGGGAAAAAAATAAATCCAACAAAGAAAACTTTTATTGTTCATAGAGGATGACATGCGGGACCCATGAGCCAGCAGCTTCCTCAACGTTTCAAAGTCGGCATGAGATTGAAAGAAAAAGTCAAGTGACATAATATCAGGAGCCAAAAATAATCCAAGAAAAGAAACTTTATTGTACATAGAGGATGACATGCGGGTCCCATTTTGTAGCAGCGGTCTCAACGCTTCCAAGGCGGCACAGGACCGAAAGAAAAATGAAGTAGCCAGAAATCAGGGTGTGAAAAAAATCCAAGAAAAGAAAGATTTCAATTGGGCTGTATCTGGACATCTGGGCCTTCGAACTATCCTGCTGGGCCTTTTGACTCGTACAATTTCAGCCCACTCCAAAACAGGAAAGGTCGGATTTTTCTCAAAAAAAAAAAGGAAAGTCCTATGCTTCGCAAAAACAAAAAACAAGGAGATTCAACATATAAGTTTGTTTATGTAGATATAAAGATTTAATTTATCCGTTTGCAATAGCTCAGAGCGAAATACAACGTTTATTGTCTGCAAAATAAAATATCACATGTTTCTTGTACGGGGAGGCTGACATCGGGGACCCATGAGCCAGCAGCGGAGTCAACGTTTCAAAGGCGGCAGGGGATCGAAAATAAAAAAAGCCAAAAATCAGTTGGTAAAAAAATACAAGAAAAGAAAACATTTATCGTTCTGAGAGGATGACATGCGGGACCCATGAGGCAGCAGCATCCTCAACGTTTCAAAGTCGGCATGAGATCGAAAGAAAAAGGCAAGTGACATAATATCAGGAGCCAAAAATAATCCAAGAAAAGAAACTTTATTGTACATAGAGGATGACATGCGGGTCCCATTTTGTAGCAGCGGTCTCAACGTTTCCAAGGCGGCACAGGACCAAAAGAAAAATGAGGCAGCAGCATTCTCAACAATTCCAAGGCGGCAGGGGATCAAAAGAAAAATAAAGGAAATAGCCAGAAATTAATTAGGGGTCAAAAATAAATCCACCAAAGGAAACTTTTATTGTTCATAGAGGATGACATGTGGGACCGACCTGCCAACAGCGTCCTCATCGTTTCAACGGGGGCAGGGGATCAAAAGAAAAAGGCAAATAGCCAGAAATTAGGGGTAAAAAATAACTCCAAGAAAGGAAACTTTTATTGTTCGTAGAGGATGACATGCGGGACCCATGAGCCAGCAGCTTACTCAACGTTTCAAAGGCGGCATGAGATCGAAAGAAAAAGGCAAGTGACCAAATATCAGGAGCCAAAAATAATCCAAGATTTATTGTACATAGAGGATGACATGTGGGTCCCATTTTGCAGCAGCGGTCTCAATGTTTGTAATGCGGCTTGAGATCAAAAGAAAAAGAAAGTAGCTAGTAATTAGGGGGTGAAAAAAATCCAAGAAAAGAAAGTTGATGGACATAGAGGATGACATGCGGGTCCCTTGAACCAACAGCTTACTCAACGTTTCAAAGGGGGCAGGGGATCAAAAGAAAAAGGCAAGCCAAAAATCAGAGGGTGAAAAAAAATCCAACAAAGGAAACTTTTATAGCACACAGAGGATGACATGCGGGTCCCATGAGCCAGCAGGTACCTCAACGTTTCAAACGTGGCATGAGATCGAAAGAAAAAGTCAAGTTACCAAATATGAGGTGCCAAAAAAAACTCCAAGAAAAGAAAGTTGATTGCTCATAGAGGATGACATGCGGGTCCCATTTAGCTGCAGCGGTCTCACCGTTTGAGAGGCGGCAGGGGATCGAAAGAAAAAGTCAAGTGACCAAATATGAGGTGCCAAAAATAATCCAAAAAATGAAAGTTTTATAGTACATAGAGGATGACATGCGGGTCCCATTTAGCAGCAGCGGTATCACTGTTTGAGAGGCAGCAGGGGATCGAAAGAAAAAGTCAAGTTACCAAATATGAGGTGCCAAAAAAAATCCAAGAAAAGAAAGTTTTATAGTACATAGTGGATGACATGCGGGTCCCATTTAGCAGCAGCGGTATCACTGTTTGAGAGGCAGCAGGGATCGAAAGAAAAAGTCAAGTGACCAAATATGAGGTGCCAAAAAAATCCAAGAAAAGAAAGTTTTATAGTACATAGAGGATGACATGCGGGTCCCATTTAGCAGCAGCGGTATCACTGTTTGAGAGGCAGCAGGTGATCGAAAGAAAAAGTCAAGTGACCAAATATGAGGTGCCAAAAAAATCCAAGAAAAGAAAGTTTTATAGTACATAGAGGATGACATGCGGGTCCCATTTAGCAGCAGCGGTATCACCGTTTGAGAGGCGGCAGGGGATCGAAAGAAAAAGGTAAGTGACCAAATATGAGGTGCCAAAAATAATCCAGGAAAAGAAAGTTTTATAGTACATAGAGGATGACATGCGGGTCCCAGTTAGCAGCAGCGGTATCACCGTTTGAGAGGCGGCAGGGGATCGAAAGAAAAAGGCAAGTGACCAAATTTGAGGTGCCAAAAAAAACTCCAAGAAAAGAAAGTTGATTGCACATAGAGGATGACATGCGGGTCCCATTTAGCAGCAGCGGTATCACCGTTTGAGAGGCGGCAGGGGATCGAAAGAAAAAGGTAAGTGACCAAATATGAGGTGCCAAAAATAATCCAGGAAAAGAAAGTTTTATAGTACATAGAGGATGACATGCGGGTCCCATTAGCAGCAGCGGTATCACCGTTTGAGAGGCGGCAGGGGATCGAAAGAAAAAGGCAAGTGACCAAATTTGAGGTGCCAAAAATAATCCAGGAAAAGAAAGTTTTATAGTACATAGAGGATGACATGCGGGTCCCAGTTAGCAGCAGCGGTATCACCGTTTGAGAGGCGGCAGGGGATCGAAAGAAAAAGGCAAGTGACCAAATTTGAGGTGCCAAAAAAAACTCCAAGAAAAGAAAGTTGATTGCACATAGAGGATGACATGCGGGTCCCATTTAGCAGCAGCGGTCTCAACGTTTCCAAGGCGGCAAGGGATCAAAAGAAAAAGGAAGTAGCCAGAAATCAGGGGGTCAAAAAAATCCAAGAATAGAAAGAATTTTGGTTCATAGAGGATGACATGCGGGACCCATGATCCTGCATCGTAAACGGCTCGATCGGAGAACGTTGAACGAGATGGCGCGATGTAGAAAAAAAACAATGCCAGAGAGGCTGCCATCTGGGCCCTACATCCCTCGGCGGTGCGGATTTGCGTTGACTCGGCCGGCGAACCCGAGATTTCGAGATGCACCACGTCCCGGGCCACCATACGCCACGTTTTGGCCGCTTTCGTCGGGCTAGGTGGCCTCAAAAACGAGAAAAAAAAGTTTTGACATGCACCACGGAGGGACCAAAATCGTCGGCCATGGTACACCAGCAACCACGGCGCGACTTCAACTTCGTCGGCCATGGCATCCTTGTACTACTCTCGCCCAAGCACGCTTAACTTCGGAGTTCTGATGGGATCCGGTGCTTTAGTGCTGGTATGATCGCATCCGACATGTTATGCACTCATTTTCCTTTATGCTTGCCCCTCCCGCACCTTGTCTGCTCTATTTTGTACCATGCCCATCCCGCTTTTCCATCCCCACCACCGTTTCCCATCAGAAATAGCCGAGCACGAGTGCCCATAAAAAAATATCGTCGTAACTTCACTATGAATGTCGCCGCCAGATGCAAAAAAAAGGGATGCAACACGAGGACTTCCCAGGAGGTCACCCATCCTAGTACTACTCTCGCCCAAGCACGCTTAACTTCGGAGTTCTGATGGGATCCGGTGCTTTAGTGCTGGTATGATCGCATCCGACATGTTATGCACTCATTTTCCTTTATGCTTGCCCCTCCCGCACCTTGTCTGCTCTATTTTGTACCATGCCCATCCCGCTTTTCCATCCCCACCACCGTTTCCCATCAGAAATAGCCGAGCACGAGTGCCCATAAAAAAATATCGTCGTAACTTCACTATGAATGTCGCCGCCAGACGCAAAAAAAAGGGATGCAACACGAGGACTTCCCAGGAGGTCACCCATCCTAGTACTACTCTCGCCCAAGCACGCTTAACTTCGGAGTTCTGATGGGATCCGGTGCTTTAGTGCTGGTATGATCGCATCCGACATGTTATGCACTCATTTTCCTTTATGCTTGCCCCTCCCGCACCTTGTCTGCTCTATTTTGTACCATGCCCATCCCGCTTTTCCATCCCCACCACCGTTTCCCATCAGAAATAGCCGAGCACGAGTGCCCATAAAAAAATATCGTCGTAACTTCACTATGAATGTCGCCGCCAGACGCAAAAAAAAGGGATGCAACACGAGGACTTCCCAGGAGGTCACCCATCCTAGTACTACTCTCGCCCAAGCACGCTTAACTTCGGAGTTCTGATGGGATCCGGTGCTTTAGTGCTGGTATGATCGCATCCGACATGTTATGCACTCATTTTCCTTTATGCTTGCCCCTCCCGCACCTTGTCTGCTCTATTTTGTACCATGCCCATCCCGCTTTTCCATCCCCACCACCGTTTCCCATCAGAAATAGCCGAGCACGAGTGCCCATAAAAAAATATCGTCGTAACTTCACTATGAATGTCGCCGCCAGATGCAAAAAAAAGGGATGCAACACGAGGACTTCCCAGGAGGTCACCCATCCTAGTACTACTCTCGCCCAAGCACGCTTAACTTCGGAGTTCTGATGGGATCCGGTGCTTTAGTGCTGGTATGATCGCATCCGACATGTTATGCACTCATTTTCCTTTATGCTTGCCCCTCCCGCACCTTGTCTGCTCTATTTTGTACCATGCCCATCCCGCTTTTCCATCCCCACCACCGTTTCCCATCAGAAATAGCCGAGCACGAGTGCCCATAAAAAAATATCGTCGTAACTTCACTATGAATGTCGCCGCCAGACGCAAAAAAAAGGGATGCAACACGAGGACTTCCCAGGAGGTCACCCATCCTAGTACTACTCTCGCCCAAGCACGCTTAACTTCGGAGTTCTGATGGGATCCGGTGCTTTAGTGCTGGTATGATCGCATCCGACATGTTATGCACTCATTTTCCTTTATGCTTGCCCCTCCCGCACCTTGTCTGCTCTATTTTGTACCATGCCCATCCCGCTTTTCCATCCCCACCACCGTTTCCCATCAGAAATAGCCGAGCACGAGTGCCCATAAAAAAATATCGTCGTAACTTCACTATGAATGTCGCCGCCAGACGCAAAAAAAAGGGATGCAACACGAGGACTTCCCAGGAGGTCACCCATCCTAGTACTACTCTCGCCCAAGCACGCTTAACTTCGGAGTTCTGATGGGATCCGGTGCTTTAGTGCTGGTATGATCGCATCCGACATGTTATGCACTCATTTTCCTTTATGCTTGCCCCTCCCGCACCTTGTCTGCTCTATTTTGTACCATGCCCATCCCGCTTTTCCATCCCCACCACCGTTTCCCATCAGAAATAGCCGAGCACGAGTGCCCATAAAAAAATATCGTCGTAACTTCACTATGAATGTCGCCGCCAGACGCAAAAAAAAGGGATGCAACACGAGGACTTCCCAGGAGGTCACCCATCCTAGTACTACTCTCGCCCAAGCACGCTTAACTTCGGAGTTCTGATGGGATCCGGTGCTTTAGTGCTGGTATGATCGCATCCGACATGTTATGCACTCATTTTCCTTTATGCTTGCCCCTCCCGCACCTTGTCTGCTCTATTTTGTACCATGCCCATCCCGCTTTTCCATCCCCACCACCGTTTCCCATCAGAAATAGCCGAGCACGAGTGCCCATAAAAAAATATCGTCGTAACTTCACTATGAATGTCGCCGCCAGATGCAAAAAAAAGGGATGCAACACGAGGACTTCCCAGGAGGTCACCCATCCTAGTACTACTCTCGCCCAAGCACGCTTAACTTCGGAGTTCTGATGGGATCCGGTGCTTTAGTGCTGGTATGATCGCATCCGACATGTTATGCACTCATTTTCCTTTATGCTTGCCCCTCCCGCACCTTGTCTGCTCTATTTTGTACCATGCCCATCCCGCTTTTCCATCCCCACCACCGTTTCCCATCAGAAATAGCCGAGCACGAGTGCCCATAAAAAAATATCGTCGTAACTTCACTATGAATGTCGCCGCCAGACGCAAAAAAAAGGGATGCAACACGAGGACTTCCCAGGAGGTCACCCATCCTAGTACTACTCTCGCCCAAGCACGCTTAACTTCGGAGTTCTGATGGGATCCGGTGCTTTAGTGCTGGTATGATCGCATCCGACATGTTATGCACTCATTTTCCTTTATGCTTGCCCCTCCCGCACCTTGTCTGCTCTATTTTGTACCATGCCCATCCCGCTTTTCCATCCCCACCACCGTTTCCCATCAGAAATAGCCGAGCACGAGTGCCCATAAAAAAATATCGTCGTAACTTCACTATGAATGTCGCCGCCAGACGCAAAAAAAAGGGATGCAACACGAGGACTTCCCAGGAGGTCACCCATCCTAGTACTACTCTCGCCCAAGCACGCTTAACTTCGGAGTTCTGATGGGATCCGGTGCTTTAGTGCTGGTATGATCGCATCCGACATGTTATGCACTCATTTTCCTTTATGCTTGCCCCTCCCGCACCTTGTCTGCTCTATTTTGTACCATGCCCATCCCGCTTTTCCATCCCCACCACCGTTTCCCATCAGAAATAGCCGAGCACGAGTGCCCATAAAAAAATATCGTCGTAACTTCACTATGAATGTCGCCGCCAGACGCAAAAAAAAGGGATGCAACACGAGGACTTCCCAGGAGGTCACCCATCCTAGTACTACTCTCGCCCAAGCACGCTTAACTTCGGAGTTCTGATGGGATCCGGTGCTTTAGTGCTGGTATGATCGCATCCGACATGTTATGCACTCATTTTCCTTTATGCTTGCCCCTCCCGCACCTTGTCTGCTCTATTTTGTACCATGCCCATCCCGCTTTTCCATCCCCACCACCGTTTCCCATCAGAAATAGCCGAGCACGAGTGCCCATAAAAAAATATCGTCGTAACTTCACTATGAATGTCGCCGCCAGATGCAAAAAAAAGGGATGCAACACGAGGACTTCCCAGGAGGTCACCCATCCTAGTACTACTCTCGCCCAAGCACGCTTAACTTCGGAGTTCTGATGGGATCCGGTGCTTTAGTGCTGGTATGATCGCATCCGACATGTTATGCACTCATTTTCCTTTATGCTTGCCCCTCCCGCACCTTGTCTGCTCTATTTTGTACCATGCCCATCCCGCTTTTCCATCCCCACCACCGTTTCCCATCAGAAATAGCCGAGCACGAGTGCCCATAAAAAAATATCGTCGTAACTTCACTATGAATGTCGCCGCCAGACGCAAAAAAAAGGGATGCAACACGAGGACTTCCCAGGAGGTCACCCATCCTAGTACTACTCTCGCCCAAGCACGCTTAACTTCGGAGTTCTGATGGGATCCGGTGCTTTAGTGCTGGTATGATCGCATCCGACATGTTATGCACTCATTTTCCTTTATGCTTGCCCCTCCCGCACCTTGTCTGCTCTATTTTGTACCATGCCCATCCCGCTTTTCCATCCCCACCACCGTTTCCCATCAGAAATAGCCGAGCACGAGTGCCCATAAAAAAATATCGTCGTAACTTCACTATGAATGTCGCCGCCAGATGCAAAAAAAAGGGATGCAACACGAGGACTTCCCAGGAGGTCACCCATCCTAGTACTACTCTCGCCCAAGCACGCTTAACTTCGGAGTTCTGATGGGATCCGGTGCTTTAGTGCTGGTATGATCGCATCCGACATGTTATGCACTCATTTTCCTTTATGCTTGCCCCTCCCGCACCTTGTCTGCTCTATTTTGTACCATGCCCATCCCGCTTTTCCATCCCCACCACCGTTTCCCATCAGAAATAGCCGAGCACGAGTGCCCATAAAAAAATATCGTCGTAACTTCACTATGAATGTCGCCGCCAGACGCAAAAAAAAGGGATGCAACACGAGGACTTCCCAGGAGGTCACCCATCCTAGTACTACTCTCGCCCAAGCACGCTTAACTTCGGAGTTCTGATGGGATCCGGTGCTTTAGTGCTGGTATGATCGCATCCGACATGTTATGCACTCATTTTCCTTTATGCTTGCCCCTCCCGCACCTTGTCTGCTCTATTTTGTACCATGCCCATCCCGCTTTTCCATCCCCACCACCGTTTCCCATCAGAAATAGCCGAGCACGAGTGCCCATAAAAAAATATCGTCGTAACTTCACTATGAATGTCGCCGCCAGACGCAAAAAAAAGGGATGCAACACGAGGACTTCCCAGGAGGTCACCCATCCTAGTACTACTCTCGCCCAAGCACGCTTAACTTCGGAGTTCTGATGGGATCCGGTGCTTTAGTGCTGGTATGATCGCATCCGACATGTTATGCACTCATTTTCCTTTATGCTTGCCCCTCCCGCACCTTGTCTGCTCTATTTTGTACCATGCCCATCCCGCTTTTCCATCCCCACCACCGTTTCCCATCAGAAATAGCCGAGCACGAGTGCCCATAAAAAAATATCGTCGTAACTTCACTATGAATGTCGCCGCCAGACGCAAAAAAAAGGGATGCAACACGAGGACTTCCCAGGAGGTCACCCATCCTAGTACTACTCTCGCCCAAGCACGCTTAACTTCGGAGTTCTGATGGGATCCGGTGCTTTAGTGCTGGTATGATCGCATCCGACATGTTATGCACTCATTTTCCTTTATGCTTGCCCCTCCCGCACCTTGTCTGCTCTATTTTGTACCATGCCCATCCCGCTTTTCCATCCCCACCACCGTTTCCCATCAGAAATAGCCGAGCACGAGTGCCCATAAAAAAATATCGTCGTAACTTCACTATGAATGTCGCCGCCAGACGCAAAAAAAAGGGATGCAACACGAGGACTTCCCAGGAGGTCACCCATCCTAGTACTACTCTCGCCCAAGCACGCTTAACTTCGGAGTTCTGATGGGATCCGGTGCTTTAGTGCTGGTATGATCGCATCCGACATGTTATGCACTCATTTTCCTTTATGCTTGCCCCTCCCGCACCTTGTCTGCTCTATTTTGTACCATGCCCATCCCGCTTTTCCATCCCCACCACCGTTTCCCATCAGAAATAGCCGAGCACGAGTGCCCATAAAAAAATATCGTCGTAACTTCACTATGAATGTCGCCGCCAGACGCAAAAAAAAGGGATGCAACACGAGGACTTCCCAGGAGGTCACCCATCCTAGTACTACTCTCGCCCAAGCACGCTTAACTTCGGAGTTCTGATGGGATCCGGTGCTTTAGTGCTGGTATGATCGCATCCGACATGTTATGCACTCATTTTCCTTTATGCTTGCCCCTCCCGCACCTTGTCTGCTCTATTTTGTACCATGCCCATCCCGCTTTTCCATCCCCACCACCGTTTCCCATCAGAAATAGCCGAGCACGAGTGCCCATAAAAAAATATCGTCGTAACTTCACTATGAATGTCGCCGCCAGATGCAAAAAAAAGGGATGCAACACGAGGACTTCCCAGGAGGTCACCCATCCTAGTACTACTCTCGCCCAAGCACGCTTAACTTCGGAGTTCTGATGGGATCCGGTGCTTTAGTGCTGGTATGATCGCATCCGACATGTTATGCACTCATTTTCCTTTATGCTTGCCCCTCCCGCACCTTGTCTGCTCTATTTTGTACCATGCCCATCCCGCTTTTCCATCCCCACCACCGTTTCCCATCAGAAATAGCCGAGCACGAGTGCCCATAAAAAAATATCGTCGTAACTTCACTATGAATGTCGCCGCCAGACGCAAAAAAAAGGGATGCAACACGAGGACTTCCCAGGAGGTCACCCATCCTAGTACTACTCTCGCCCAAGCACGCTTAACTTCGGAGTTCTGATGGGATCCGGTGCTTTAGTGCTGGTATGATCGCATCCGACATGTTATGCACTCATTTTCCTTTATGCTTGCCCCTCCCGCACCTTGTCTGCTCTATTTTGTACCATGCCCATCCCGCTTTTCCATCCCCACCACCGTTTCCCATCAGAAATAGCCGAGCACGAGTGCCCATAAAAAAATATCGTCGTAACTTCACTATGAATGTCGCCGCCAGACGCAAAAAAAAGGGATGCAACACGAGGACTTCCCAGGAGGTCACCCATCCTAGTACTACTCTCGCCCAAGCACGCTTAACTTCGGAGTTCTGATGGGATCCGGTGCTTTAGTGCTGGTATGATCGCATCCGACATGTTATGCACTCATTTTCCTTTATGCTTGCCCCTCCCGCACCTTGTCTGCTCTATTTTGTACCATGCCCATCCCGCTTTTCCATCCCCACCACCGTTTCCCATCAGAAATAGCCGAGCACGAGTGCCCATAAAAAAATATCGTCGTAACTTCACTATGAATGTCGCCGCCAGACGCAAAAAAAAGGGATGCAACACGAGGACTTCCCAGGAGGTCACCCATCCTAGTACTACTCTCGCCCAAGCACGCTTAACTTCGGAGTTCTGATGGGATCCGGTGCTTTAGTGCTGGTATGATCGCATCCGACATGTTATGCACTCATTTTCCTTTATGCTTGCCCCTCCCGCACCTTGTCTGCTCTATTTTGTACCATGCCCATCCCGCTTTTCCATCCCCACCACCGTTTCCCATCAGAAATAGCCGAGCACGAGTGCCCATAAAAAAATATCGTCGTAACTTCACTATGAATGTCGCCGCCAGACGCAAAAAAAAGGGATGCAACACGAGGACTTCCCAGGAGGTCACCCATCCTAGTACTACTCTCGCCCAAGCACGCTTAACTTCGGAGTTCTGATGGGATCCGGTGCTTTAGTGCTGGTATGATCGCATCCGACATGTTATGCACTCATTTTCCTTTATGCTTGCCCCTCCCGCACCTTGTCTGCTCTATTTTGTACCATGCCCATCCCGCTTTTCCATCCCCACCACCGTTTCCCATCAGAAATAGCCGAGCACGAGTGCCCATAAAAAAATATCGTCGTAACTTCACTATGAATGTCGCCGCCAGACGCAAAAAAAAGGGATGCAACACGAGGACTTCCCAGGAGGTCACCCATCCTAGTACTACTCTCGCCCAAGCACGCTTAACTTCGGAGTTCTGATGGGATCCGGTGCTTTAGTGCTGGTATGATCGCATCCGACATGTTATGCACTCATTTTCCTTTATGCTTGCCCCTCCCGCACCTTGTCTGCTCTATTTTGTACCATGCCCATCCCGCTTTTCCATCCCCACCACCGTTTCCCATCAGAAATAGCCGAGCACGAGTGCCCATAAAAAAATATCGTCGTAACTTCACTATGAATGTCGCCGCCAGACGCAAAAAAAAGGGATGCAACACGAGGACTTCCCAGGAGGTCACCCATCCTAGTACTACTCTCGCCCAAGCACGCTTAACTTCGGAGTTCTGATGGGATCCGGTGCTTTAGTGCTGGTATGATCGCATCCGACATGTTATGCACTCATTTTCCTTTATGCTTGCCCCTCCCGCACCTTGTCTGCTCTATTTTGTACCATGCCCATCCCGCTTTTCCATCCCCACCACCGTTTCCCATCAGAAATAGCCGAGCACGAGTGCCCATAAAAAAATATCGTCGTAACTTCACTATGAATGTCGCCGCCAGACGCAAAAAAAAGGGATGCAACACGAGGACTTCCCAGGAGGTCACCCATCCTAGTACTACTCTCGCCCAAGCACGCTTAACTTCGGAGTTCTGATGGGATCCGGTGCTTTAGTGCTGGTATGATCGCATCCGACATGTTATGCACTCATTTTCCTTTATGCTTGCCCCTCCCGCACCTTGTCTGCTCTATTTTGTACCATGCCCATCCCGCTTTTCCATCCCCACCACCGTTTCCCATCAGAAATAGCCGAGCACGAGTGCCCATAAAAAAATATCGTCGTAACTTCACTATGAATGTCGCCGCCAGACGCAAAAAAAAGGGATGCAACACGAGGACTTCCCAGGAGGTCACCCATCCTAGTACTACTCTCGCCCAAGCACGCTTAACTTCGGAGTTCTGATGGGATCCGGTGCTTTAGTGCTGGTATGATCGCATCCGACATGTTATGCACTCATTTTCCTTTATGCTTGCCCCTCCCGCACCTTGTCTGCTCTATTTTGTACCATGCCCATCCCGCTTTTCCATCCCCACCACCGTTTCCCATCAGAAATAGCCGAGCACGAGTGCCCATAAAAAAATATCGTCGTAACTTCACTATGAATGTCGCCGCCAGACGCAAAAAAAAGGGATGCAACACGAGGACTTCCCAGGAGGTCACCCATCCTAGTACTACTCTCGCCCAAGCACGCTTAACTTCGGAGTTCTGATGGGATCCGGTGCTTTAGTGCTGGTATGATCGCATCCGACATGTTATGCACTCATTTTCCTTTATGCTTGCCCCTCCCGCACCTTGTCTGCTCTATTTTGTACCATGCCCATCCCGCTTTTCCATCCCCACCACCGTTTCCCATCAGAAATAGCCGAGCACGAGTGCCCATAAAAAAATATCGTCGTAACTTCACTATGAATGTCGCCGCCAGACGCAAAAAAAAGGGATGCAACACGAGGACTTCCCAGGAGGTCACCCATCCTAGTACTACTCTCGCCCAAGCACGCTTAACTTCGGAGTTCTGATGGGATCCGGTGCTTTAGTGCTGGTATGATCGCATCCGACATGTTATGCACTCATTTTCCTTTATGCTTGCCCCTCCCGCACCTTGTCTGCTCTATTTTGTACCATGCCCATCCCGCTTTTCCATCCCCACCACCGTTTCCCATCAGAAATAGCCGAGCACGAGTGCCCATAAAAAAATATCGTCGTAACTTCACTATGAATGTCGCCGCCAGACGCAAAAAAAAGGGATGCAACACGAGGACTTCCCAGGAGGTCACCCATCCTAGTACTACTCTCGCCCAAGCACGCTTAACTTCGGAGTTCTGATGGGATCCGGTGCTTTAGTGCTGGTATGATCGCATCCGACATGTTATGCACTCATTTTCCTTTATGCTTGCCCCTCCCGCACCTTGTCTGCTCTATTTTGTACCATGCCCATCCCGCTTTTCCATCCCCACCACCGTTTCCCATCAGAAATAGCCGAGCACGAGTGCCCATAAAAAAATATCGTCGTAACTTCACTATGAATGTCGCCGCCAGACGCAAAAAAAAGGGATGCAACACGAGGACTTCCCAGGAGGTCACCCATCCTAGTACTACTCTCGCCCAAGCACGCTTAACTTCGGAGTTCTGATGGGATCCGGTGCTTTAGTGCTGGTATGATCGCATCCGACATGTTATGCACTCATTTTCCTTTATGCTTGCCCCTCCCGCACCTTGTCTGCTCTATTTTGTACCATGCCCATCCCGCTTTTCCATCCCCACCACCGTTTCCCATCAGAAATAGCCGAGCACGAGTGCCCATAAAAAAATATCGTCGTAACTTCACTATGAATGTCGCCGCCAGACGCAAAAAAAAGGGATGCAACACGAGGACTTCCCAGGAGGTCACCCATCCTAGTACTACTCTCGCCCAAGCACGCTTAACTTCGGAGTTCTGATGGGATCCGGTGCTTTAGTGCTGGTATGATCGCATCCGACATGTTATGCACTCATTTTCCTTTATGCTTGCCCCTCCCGCACCTTGTCTGCTCTATTTTGTACCATGCCCATCCCGCTTTTCCATCCCCACCACCGTTTCCCATCAGAAATAGCCGAGCACGAGTGCCCATAAAAAAATATCGTCGTAACTTCACTATGAATGTCGCCGCCAGACGCAAAAAAAAGGGATGCAACACGAGGACTTCCCAGGAGGTCACCCATCCTAGTACTACTCTCGCCCAAGCACGCTTAACTTCGGAGTTCTGATGGGATCCGGTGCTTTAGTGCTGGTATGATCGCATCCGACATGTTATGCACTCATTTTCCTTTATGCTTGCCCCTCCCGCACCTTGTCTGCTCTATTTTGTACCATGCCCATCCCGCTTTTCCATCCCCACCACCGTTTCCCATCAGAAATAGCCGAGCACGAGTGCCCATAAAAAAATATCGTCGTAACTTCACTATGAATGTCGCCGCCAGACGCAAAAAAAAGGGATGCAACACGAGGACTTCCCAGGAGGTCACCCATCCTAGTACTACTCTCGCCCAAGCACGCTTAACTTCGGAGTTCTGATGGGATCCGGTGCTTTAGTGCTGGTATGATCGCATCCGACATGTTATGCACTCATTTTCCTTTATGCTTGCCCCTCCCGCACCTTGTCTGCTCTATTTTGTACCATGCCCATCCCGCTTTTCCATCCCCACCACCGTTTCCCATCAGAAATAGCCGAGCACGAGTGCCCATAAAAAAATATCGTCGTAACTTCACTATGAATGTCGCCGCCAGACGCAAAAAAAAGGGATGCAACACGAGGACTTCCCAGGAGGTCACCCATCCTAGTACTACTCTCGCCCAAGCACGCTTAACTTCGGAGTTCTGATGGGATCCGGTGCTTTAGTGCTGGTATGATCGCATCCGACATGTTATGCACTCATTTTCCTTTATGCTTGCCCCTCCCGCACCTTGTCTGCTCTATTTTGTACCATGCCCATCCCGCTTTTCCATCCCCACCACCGTTTCCCATCAGAAATAGCCGAGCACGAGTGCCCATAAAAAAATATCGTCGTAACTTCACTATGAATGTCGCCGCCAGACGCAAAAAAAAGGGATGCAACACGAGGACTTCCCAGGAGGTCACCCATCCTAGTACTACTCTCGCCCAAGCACGCTTAACTTCGGAGTTCTGATGGGATCCGGTGCTTTAGTGCTGGTATGATCGCATCCGACATGTTATGCACTCATTTTCCTTTATGCTTGCCCCTCCCGCACCTTGTCTGCTCTATTTTGTACCATGCCCATCCCGCTTTTCCATCCCCACCACCGTTTCCCATCAGAAATAGCCGAGCACGAGTGCCCATAAAAAAATATCGTCGTAACTTCACTATGAATGTCGCCGCCAGACGCAAAAAAAAGGGATGCAACACGAGGACTTCCCAGGAGGTCACCCATCCTAGTACTACTCTCGCCCAAGCACGCTTAACTTCGGAGTTCTGATGGGATCCGGTGCTTTAGTGCTGGTATGATCGCATCCGACATGTTATGCACTCATTTTCCTTTATGCTTGCCCCTCCCGCACCTTGTCTGCTCTATTTTGTACCATGCCCATCCCGCTTTTCCATCCCCACCACCGTTTCCCATCAGAAATAGCCGAGCACGAGTGCCCATAAAAAAATATCGTCGTAACTTCACTATGAATGTCGCCGCCAGACGCAAAAAAAAGGGATGCAACACGAGGACTTCCCAGGAGGTCACCCATCCTAGTACTACTCTCGCCCAAGCACGCTTAACTTCGGAGTTCTGATGGGATCCGGTGCTTTAGTGCTGGTATGATCGCATCCGACATGTTATGCACTCATTTTCCTTTATGCTTGCCCCTCCCGCACCTTGTCTGCTCTATTTTGTACCATGCCCATCCCGCTTTTCCATCCCCACCACCGTTTCCCATCAGAAATAGCCGAGCACGAGTGCCCATAAAAAAATATCGTCGTAACTTCACTATGAATGTCGCCGCCAGACGCAAAAAAAAGGGATGCAACACGAGGACTTCCCAGGAGGTCACCCATCCTAGTACTACTCTCGCCCAAGCACGCTTAACTTCGGAGTTCTGATGGGATCCGGTGCTTTAGTGCTGGTATGATCGCATCCGACATGTTATGCACTCATTTTCCTTTATGCTTGCCCCTCCCGCACCTTGTCTGCTCTATTTTGTACCATGCCCATCCCGCTTTTCCATCCCCACCACCGTTTCCCATCAGAAATAGCCGAGCACGAGTGCCCATAAAAAAATATCGTCGTAACTTCACTATGAATGTCGCCGCCAGACGCAAAAAAAAGGGATGCAACACGAGGACTTCCCAGGAGGTCACCCATCCTAGTACTACTCTCGCCCAAGCACGCTTAACTTCGGAGTTCTGATGGGATCCGGTGCTTTAGTGCTGGTATGATCGCATCCGACATGTTATGCACTCATTTTCCTTTATGCTTGCCCCTCCCGCACCTTGTCTGCTCTATTTTGTACCATGCCCATCCCGCTTTTCCATCCCCACCACCGTTTCCCATCAGAAATAGCCGAGCACGAGTGCCCATAAAAAAATATCGTCGTAACTTCACTATGAATGTCGCCGCCAGACGCAAAAAAAAGGGATGCAACACGAGGACTTCCCAGGAGGTCACCCATCCTAGTACTACTCTCGCCCAAGCACGCTTAACTTCGGAGTTCTGATGGGATCCGGTGCTTTAGTGCTGGTATGATCGCATCCGACATGTTATGCACTCATTTTCCTTTATGCTTGCCCCTCCCGCACCTTGTCTGCTCTATTTTGTACCATGCCCATCCCGCTTTTCCATCCCCACCACCGTTTCCCAT
Organism: Lolium multiflorum; assembly: GCA_030979885.1. Classification (NCBI taxonomy): domain Eukaryota; kingdom Viridiplantae; phylum Streptophyta; class Magnoliopsida; order Poales; family Poaceae; genus Lolium; species Lolium multiflorum. Next base: position 190,852 of record JAUUTY010000723.1, read on the forward strand.
CAGAAATAGCCGAGCACGAGTGCCCATAAAAAAATATCGTCGTAACTTCACTATGAATGTCGCCGCCAGACGCAAAAAAAAGGGATGCAACACGAGGACTTCCCAGGAGGTCACCCATCCTAGTACTACTCTCGCCCAAGCACGCTTAACTTCGGAGTTCTGATGGGATCCGGTGCTTTAGTGCTGGTATGATCGCATCCGACATGTTATGCACTCATTTTCCTTTATGCTTGCCCCTCCCGCACCTTGTCTGCTCTATTTTGTACCATGCCCATCCCGCTTTTCCATCCCCACCACCGTTTCCCATCAGAAATAGCCGAGCACGAGTGCCCATAAAAAAATATCGTCGTAACTTCACTATGAATGTCGCCGCCAGATGCAAAAAAAAGGGATGCAACACGAGGACTTCCCAGGAGGTCACCCATCCTAGTACTACTCTCGCCCAAGCACGCTTAACTTCGGAGTTCTGATGGGATCCGGTGCTTTAGTGCTGGTATGATCGCATCCGACATGTTATGCACTCATTTTCCTTTATGCTTGCCCCTCCCGCACCTTGTCTGCTCTATTTTGTACCATGCCCATCCCGCTTTTCCATCCCCACCACCGTTTCCCATCAGAAATAGCCGAGCACGAGTGCCCATAAAAAAATATCGTCGTAACTTCACTATGAATGTCGCCGCCAGACGCAAAAAAAAGGGATGCAACACGAGGACTTCCCAGGAGGTCACCCATCCTAGTACTACTCTCGCCCAAGCACGCTTAACTTCGGAGTTCTGATGGGATCCGGTGCTTTAGTGCTGGTATGATCGCATCCGACATGTTATGCACTCATTTTCCTTTATGCTTGCCCCTCCCGCACCTTGTCTGCTCTATTTTGTACCATGCCCATCCCGCTTTTCCATCCCCACCACCGTTTCCCATCAGAAATAGCCGAGCACGAGTGCCCATAAAAAAATATCGTCGTAACTTCACTATGAATGTCGCCGCCAGACGCAAAAAAAAGGGATGCAACACGAGGACTTCCCAGGAGGTCACCCATCCTAGTACTACTCTCGCCCAAGCACGCTTAACTTCGGAGTTCTGATGGGATCCGGTGCTTTAGTGCTGGTATGATCGCATCCGACATGTTATGCACTCATTTTCCTTTATGCTTGCCCCTCCCGCACCTTGTCTGCTCTATTTTGTACCATGCCCATCCCGCTTTTCCATCCCCACCACCGTTTCCCATCAGAAATAGCCGAGCACGAGTGCCCATAAAAAAATATCGTCGTAACTTCACTATGAATGTCGCCGCCAGACGCAAAAAAAAGGGATGCAACACGAGGACTTCCCAGGAGGTCACCCATCCTAGTACTACTCTCGCCCAAGCACGCTTAACTTCGGAGTTCTGATGGGATCCGGTGCTTTAGTGCTGGTATGATCGCATCCGACATGTTATGCACTCATTTTCCTTTATGCTTGCCCCTCCCGCACCTTGTCTGCTCTATTTTGTACCATGCCCATCCCGCTTTTCCATCCCCACCACCGTTTCCCATCAGAAATAGCCGAGCACGAGTGCCCATAAAAAAATATCGTCGTAACTTCACTATGAATGTCGCCGCCAGACGCAAAAAAAAGGGATGCAACACGAGGACTTCCCAGGAGGTCACCCATCCTAGTACTACTCTCGCCCAAGCACGCTTAACTTCGGAGTTCTGATGGGATCCGGTGCTTTAGTGCTGGTATGATCGCATCCGACATGTTATGCACTCATTTTCCTTTATGCTTGCCCCTCCCGCACCTTGTCTGCTCTATTTTGTACCATGCCCATCCCGCTTTTCCATCCCCACCACCGTTTCCCATCAGAAATAGCCGAGCACGAGTGCCCATAAAAAAATATCGTCGTAACTTCACTATGAATGTCGCCGCCAGACGCAAAAAAAAGGGATGCAACACGAGGACTTCCCAGGAGGTCACCCATCCTAGTACTACTCTCGCCCAAGCACGCTTAACTTCGGAGTTCTGATGGGATCCGGTGCTTTAGTGCTGGTATGATCGCATCCGACATGTTATGCACTCATTTTCCTTTATGCTTGCCCCTCCCGCACCTTGTCTGCTCTATTTTGTACCATGCCCATCCCGCTTTTCCATCCCCACCACCGTTTCCCATCAGAAATAGCCGAGCACGAGTGCCCATAAAAAAATATCGTCGTAACTTCACTATGAATGTCGCCGCCAGATGCAAAAAAAAGGGATGCAACACGAGGACTTCCCAGGAGGTCACCCATCCTAGTACTACTCTCGCCCAAGCACGCTTAACTTCGGAGTTCTGATGGGATCCGGTGCTTTAGTGCTGGTATGATCGCATCCGACATGTTATGCACTCATTTTCCTTTATGCTTGCCCCTCCCGCACCTTGTCTGCTCTATTTTGTACCATGCCCATCCCGCTTTTCCATCCCCACCACCGTTTCCCATCAGAAATAGCCGAGCACGAGTGCCCATAAAAAAATATCGTCGTAACTTCACTATGAATGTCGCCGCCAGATGCAAAAAAAAGGGATGCAACACGAGGACTTCCCAGGAGGTCACCCATCCTAGTACTACTCTCGCCCAAGCACGCTTAACTTCGGAGTTCTGATGGGATCCGGTGCTTTAGTGCTGGTATGATCGCATCCGACATGTTATGCACTCATTTTCCTTTATGCTTGCCCCTCCCGCACCTTGTCTGCTCTATTTTGTACCATGCCCATCCCGCTTTTCCATCCCCACCACCGTTTCCCATCAGAAATAGCCGAGCACGAGTGCCCATAAAAAAATATCGTCGTAACTTCACTATGAATGTCGCCGCCAGACGCAAAAAAAAGGGATGCAACACGAGGACTTCCCAGGAGGTCACCCATCCTAGTACTACTCTCGCCCAAGCACGCTTAACTTCGGAGTTCTGATGGGATCCGGTGCTTTAGTGCTGGTATGATCGCATCCGACATGTTATGCACTCATTTTCCTTTATGCTTGCCCCTCCCGCACCTTGTCTGCTCTATTTTGTACCATGCCCATCCCGCTTTTCCATCCCCACCACCGTTTCCCATCAGAAATAGCCGAGCACGAGTGCCCATAAAAAAATATCGTCGTAACTTCACTATGAATGTCGCCGCCAGACGCAAAAAAAAGGGATGCAACACGAGGACTTCCCAGGAGGTCACCCATCCTAGTACTACTCTCGCCCAAGCACGCTTAACTTCGGAGTTCTGATGGGATCCGGTGCTTTAGTGCTGGTATGATCGCATCCGACATGTTATGCACTCATTTTCCTTTATGCTTGCCCCTCCCGCACCTTGTCTGCTCTATTTTGTACCATGCCCATCCCGCTTTTCCATCCCCACCACCGTTTCCCATCAGAAATAGCCGAGCACGAGTGCCCATAAAAAAATATCGTCGTAACTTCACTATGAATGTCGCCGCCAGATGCAAAAAAAAGGGATGCAACACGAGGACTTCCCAGGAGGTCACCCATCCTAGTACTACTCTCGCCCAAGCACGCTTAACTTCGGAGTTCTGATGGGATCCGGTGCTTTAGTGCTGGTATGATCGCATCCGACATGTTATGCACTCATTTTCCTTTATGCTTGCCCCTCCCGCACCTTGTCTGCTCTATTTTGTACCATGCCCATCCCGCTTTTCCATCCCCACCACCGTTTCCCATCAGAAATAGCCGAGCACGAGTGCCCATAAAAAAATATCGTCGTAACTTCACTATGAATGTCGCCGCCAGACGCAAAAAAAAGGGATGCAACACGAGGACTTCCCAGGAGGTCACCCATCCTAGTACTACTCTCGCCCAAGCACGCTTAACTTCGGAGTTCTGATGGGATCCGGTGCTTTAGTGCTGGTATGATCGCATCCGACATGTTATGCACTCATTTTCCTTTATGCTTGCCCCTCCCGCACCTTGTCTGCTCTATTTTGTACCATGCCCATCCCGCTTTTCCATCCCCACCACCGTTTCCCATCAGAAATAGCCGAGCACGAGTGCCCATAAAAAAATATCGTCGTAACTTCACTATGAATGTCGCCGCCAGACGCAAAAAAAAGGGATGCAACACGAGGACTTCCCAGGAGGTCACCCATCCTAGTACTACTCTCGCCCAAGCACGCTTAACTTCGGAGTTCTGATGGGATCCGGTGCTTTAGTGCTGGTATGATCGCATCCGACATGTTATGCACTCATTTTCCTTTATGCTTGCCCCTCCCGCACCTTGTCTGCTCTATTTTGTACCATGCCCATCCCGCTTTTCCATCCCCACCACCGTTTCCCATCAGAAATAGCCGAGCACGAGTGCCCATAAAAAAATATCGTCGTAACTTCACTATGAATGTCGCCGCCAGACGCAAAAAAAAGGGATGCAACACGAGGACTTCCCAGGAGGTCACCCATCCTAGTACTACTCTCGCCCAAGCACGCTTAACTTCGGAGTTCTGATGGGATCCGGTGCTTTAGTGCTGGTATGATCGCATCCGACATGTTATGCACTCATTTTCCTTTATGCTTGCCCCTCCCGCACCTTGTCTGCTCTATTTTGTACCATGCCCATCCCGCTTTTCCATCCCCACCACCGTTTCCCATCAGAAATAGCCGAGCACGAGTGCCCATAAAAAAATATCGTCGTAACTTCACTATGAATGTCGCCGCCAGACGCAAAAAAAAGGGATGCAACACGAGGACTTCCCAGGAGGTCACCCATCCTAGTACTACTCTCGCCCAAGCACGCTTAACTTCGGAGTTCTGATGGGATCCGGTGCTTTAGTGCTGGTATGATCGCATCCGACATGTTATGCACTCATTTTCCTTTATGCTTGCCCCTCCCGCACCTTGTCTGCTCTATTTTGTACCATGCCCATCCCGCTTTTCCATCCCCACCACCGTTTCCCATCAGAAATAGCCGAGCACGAGTGCCCATAAAAAAATATCGTCGTAACTTCACTATGAATGTCGCCGCCAGACGCAAAAAAAAGGGATGCAACACGAGGACTTCCCAGGAGGTCACCCATCCTAGTACTACTCTCGCCCAAGCACGCTTAACTTCGGAGTTCTGATGGGATCCGGTGCTTTAGTGCTGGTATGATCGCATCCGACATGTTATGCACTCATTTTCCTTTATGCTTGCCCCTCCCGCACCTTGTCTGCTCTATTTTGTACCATGCCCATCCCGCTTTTCCATCCCCACCACCGTTTCCCATCAGAAATAGCCGAGCACGAGTGCCCATAAAAAAATATCGTCGTAACTTCACTATGAATGTCGCCGCCAGACGCAAAAAAAAGGGATGCAACACGAGGACTTCCCAGGAGGTCACCCATCCTAGTACTACTCTCGCCCAAGCACGCTTAACTTCGGAGTTCTGATGGGATCCGGTGCTTTAGTGCTGGTATGATCGCATCCGACATGTTATGCACTCATTTTCCTTTATGCTTGCCCCTCCCGCACCTTGTCTGCTCTATTTTGTACCATGCCCATCCCGCTTTTCCATCCCCACCACCGTTTCCCATCAGAAATAGCCGAGCACGAGTGCCCATAAAAAAATATCGTCGTAACTTCACTATGAATGTCGCCGCCAGACGCAAAAAAAAGGGATGCAACACGAGGACTTCCCAGGAGGTCACCCATCCTAGTACTACTCTCGCCCAAGCACGCTTAACTTCGGAGTTCTGATGGGATCCGGTGCTTTAGTGCTGGTATGATCGCATCCGACATGTTATGCACTCATTTTCCTTTATGCTTGCCCCTCCCGCACCTTGTCTGCTCTATTTTGTACCATGCCCATCCCGCTTTTCCATCCCCACCACCGTTTCCCATCAGAAATAGCCGAGCACGAGTGCCCATAAAAAAATATCGTCGTAACTTCACTATGAATGTCGCCGCCAGATGCAAAAAAAAGGGATGCAACACGAGGACTTCCCAGGAGGTCACCCATCCTAGTACTACTCTCGCCCAAGCACGCTTAACTTCGGAGTTCTGATGGGATCCGGTGCTTTAGTGCTGGTATGATCGCATCCGACATGTTATGCACTCATTTTCCTTTATGCTTGCCCCTCCCGCACCTTGTCTGCTCTATTTTGTACCATGCCCATCCCGCTTTTCCATCCCCACCACCGTTTCCCATCAGAAATAGCCGAGCACGAGTGCCCATAAAAAAATATCGTCGTAACTTCACTATGAATGTCGCCGCCAGACGCAAAAAAAAGGGATGCAACACGAGGACTTCCCAGGAGGTCACCCATCCTAGTACTACTCTCGCCCAAGCACGCTTAACTTCGGAGTTCTGATGGGATCCGGTGCTTTAGTGCTGGTATGATCGCATCCGACATGTTATGCACTCATTTTCCTTTATGCTTGCCCCTCCCGCACCTTGTCTGCTCTATTTTGTACCATGCCCATCCCGCTTTTCCATCCCCACCACCGTTTCCCATCAGAAATAGCCGAGCACGAGTGCCCATAAAAAAATATCGTCGTAACTTCACTATGAATGTCGCCGCCAGACGCAAAAAAAAGGGATGCAACACGAGGACTTCCCAGGAGGTCACCCATCCTAGTACTACTCTCGCCCAAGCACGCTTAACTTCGGAGTTCTGATGGGATCCGGTGCTTTAGTGCTGGTATGATCGCATCCGACATGTTATGCACTCATTTTCCTTTATGCTTGCCCCTCCCGCACCTTGTCTGCTCTATTTTGTACCATGCCCATCCCGCTTTTCCATCCCCACCACCGTTTCCCATCAGAAATAGCCGAGCACGAGTGCCCATAAAAAAATATCGTCGTAACTTCACTATGAATGTCGCCGCCAGACGCAAAAAAAAGGGATGCAACACGAGGACTTCCCAGGAGGTCACCCATCCTAGTACTACTCTCGCCCAAGCACGCTTAACTTCGGAGTTCTGATGGGATCCGGTGCTTTAGTGCTGGTATGATCGCATCCGACATGTTATGCACTCATTTTCCTTTATGCTTGCCCCTCCCGCACCTTGTCTGCTCTATTTTGTACCATGCCCATCCCGCTTTTCCATCCCCACCACCGTTTCCCATCAGAAATAGCCGAGCACGAGTGCCCATAAAAAAATATCGTCGTAACTTCACTATGAATGTCGCCGCCAGACGCAAAAAAAAGGGATGCAACACGAGGACTTCCCAGGAGGTCACCCATCCTAGTACTACTCTCGCCCAAGCACGCTTAACTTCGGAGTTCTGATGGGATCCGGTGCTTTAGTGCTGGTATGATCGCATCCGACATGTTATGCACTCATTTTCCTTTATGCTTGCCCCTCCCGCACCTTGTCTGCTCTATTTTGTACCATGCCCATCCCGCTTTTCCATCCCCACCACCGTTTCCCATCAGAAATAGCCGAGCACGAGTGCCCATAAAAAAATATCGTCGTAACTTCACTATGAATGTCGCCGCCAGACGCAAAAAAAAGGGATGCAACACGAGGACTTCCCAGGAGGTCACCCATCCTAGTACTACTCTCGCCCAAGCACGCTTAACTTCGGAGTTCTGATGGGATCCGGTGCTTTAGTGCTGGTATGATCGCATCCGACATGTTATGCACTCATTTTCCTTTATGCTTGCCCCTCCCGCACCTTGTCTGCTCTATTTTGTACCATGCCCATCCCGCTTTTCCATCCCCACCACCGTTTCCCATCAGAAATAGCCGAGCACGAGTGCCCATAAAAAAATATCGTCGTAACTTCACTATGAATGTCGCCGCCAGACGCAAAAAAAAGGGATGCAACACGAGGACTTCCCAGGAGGTCACCCATCCTAGTACTACTCTCGCCCAAGCACGCTTAACTTCGGAGTTCTGATGGGATCCGGTGCTTTAGTGCTGGTATGATCGCATCCGACATGTTATGCACTCATTTTCCTTTATGCTTGCCCCTCCCGCACCTTGTCTGCTCTATTTTGTACCATGCCCATCCCGCTTTTCCATCCCCACCACCGTTTCCCATCAGAAATAGCCGAGCACGAGTGCCCATAAAAAAATATCGTCGTAACTTCACTATGAATGTCGCCGCCAGACGCAAAAAAAAGGGATGCAACACGAGGACTTCCCAGGAGGTCACCCATCCTAGTACTACTCTCGCCCAAGCACGCTTAACTTCGGAGTTCTGATGGGATCCGGTGCTTTAGTGCTGGTATGATCGCATCCGACATGTTATGCACTCATTTTCCTTTATGCTTGCCCCTCCCGCACCTTGTCTGCTCTATTTTGTACCATGCCCATCCCGCTTTTCCATCCCCACCACCGTTTCCCATCAGAAATAGCCGAGCACGAGTGCCCATAAAAAAATATCGTCGTAACTTCACTATGAATGTCGCCGCCAGACGCAAAAAAAAGGGATGCAACACGAGGACTTCCCAGGAGGTCACCCATCCTAGTACTACTCTCGCCCAAGCACGCTTAACTTCGGAGTTCTGATGGGATCCGGTGCTTTAGTGCTGGTATGATCGCATCCGACATGTTATGCACTCATTTTCCTTTATGCTTGCCCCTCCCGCACCTTGTCTGCTCTATTTTGTACCATGCCCATCCCGCTTTTCCATCCCCACCACCGTTTCCCATCAGAAATAGCCGAGCACGAGTGCCCATAAAAAAATATCGTCGTAACTTCACTATGAATGTCGCCGCCAGATGCAAAAAAAAAGGGATGCAACACGAGGACTTCCCAGGAGGTCACCCATCCTAGTACTACTCTCGCCCAAGCACGCTTAACTTCGGAGTTCTGATGGGATCCGGTGCTTTAGTGCTGGTATGATCGCATCCGACATGTTATGCACTCATTTTCCTTTATGCTTGCCCCTCCCGCACCTTGTCTGCTCTATTTTGTACCATGCCCATCCCGCTTTTCCATCCCCACCACCGTTTCCCATCAGAAATAGCCGAGCACGAGTGCCCATAAAAAAATATCGTCGTAACTTCACTATGAATGTCGCCGCCAGACGCAAAAAAAAGGGATGCAACACGAGGACTTCCCAGGAGGTCACCCATCCTAGTACTACTCTCGCCCAAGCACGCTTAACTTCGGAGTTCTGATGGGATCCGGTGCTTTAGTGCTGGTATGATCGCATCCGACATGTTATGCACTCATTTTCCTTTATGCTTGCCCCTCCCGCACCTTGTCTGCTCTATTTTGTACCATGCCCATCCCGCTTTTCCATCCCCACCACCGTTTCCCATCAGAAATAGCCGAGCACGAGTGCCCATAAAAAAATATCGTCGTAACTTCACTATGAATGTCGCCGCCAGACGCAAAAAAAAGGGATGCAACACGAGGACTTCCCAGGAGGTCACCCATCCTAGTACTACTCTCGCCCAAGCACGCTTAACTTCGGAGTTCTGATGGGATCCGGTGCTTTAGTGCTGGTATGATCGCATCCGACATGTTATGCACTCATTTTCCTTTATGCTTGCCCCTCCCGCACCTTGTCTGCTCTATTTTGTACCATGCCCATCCCGCTTTTCCATCCCCACCACCGTTTCCCATCAGAAATAGCCGAGCACGAGTGCCCATAAAAAAATATCGTCGTAACTTCACTATGAATGTCGCCGCCAGATGCAAAAAAAAGGGATGCAACACGAGGACTTCCCAGGAGGTCACCCATCCTAGTACTACTCTCGCCCAAGCACGCTTAACTTCGGAGTTCTGATGGGATCCGGTGCTTTAGTGCTGGTATGATCGCATCCGACATGTTATGCACTCATTTTCCTTTATGCTTGCCCCTCCCGCACCTTGTCTGCTCTATTTTGTACCATGCCCATCCCGCTTTTCCATCCCCACCACCGTTTCCCATCAGAAATAGCCGAGCACGAGTGCCCATAAAAAAATATCGTCGTAACTTCACTATGAATGTCGCCGCCAGACGCAAAAAAAAGGGATGCAACACGAGGACTTCCCAGGAGGTCACCCATCCTAGTACTACTCTCGCCCAAGCACGCTTAACTTCGGAGTTCTGATGGGATCCGGTGCTTTAGTGCTGGTATGATCGCATCCGACATGTTATGCACTCATTTTCCTTTATGCTTGCCCCTCCCGCACCTTGTCTGCTCTATTTTGTACCATGCCCATCCCGCTTTTCCATCCCCACCACCGTTTCCCATCAGAAATAGCCGAGCACGAGTGCCCATAAAAAAATATCGTCGTAACTTCACTATGAATGTCGCCGCCAGATGCAAAAAAAAGGGATGCAACACGAGGACTTCCCAGGAGGTCACCCATCCTAGTACTACTCTCGCCCAAGCACGCTTAACTTCGGAGTTCTGATGGGATCCGGTGCTTTAGTGCTGGTATGATCGCATCCGACATGTTATGCACTCATTTTCCTTTATGCTTGCCCCTCCCGCACCTTGTCTGCTCTATTTTGTACCATGCCCATCCCGCTTTTCCATCCCCACCACCGTTTCCCATCAGAAATAGCCGAGCACGAGTGCCCATAAAAAAATATCGTCGTAACTTCACTATGAATGTCGCCGCCAGACGCAAAAAAAAGGGATGCAACACGAGGACTTCCCAGGAGGTCACCCATCCTAGTACTACTCTCGCCCAAGCACGCTTAACTTCGGAGTTCTGATGGGATCCGGTGCTTTAGTGCTGGTATGATCGCATCCGACATGTTATGCACTCATTTTCCTTTATGCTTGCCCCTCCCGCACCTTGTCTGCTCTATTTTGTACCATGCCCATCCCGCTTTTCCATCCCCACCACCGTTTCCCATCAGAAATAGCCGAGCACGAGTGCCCATAAAAAAATATCGTCGTAACTTCACTATGAATGTCGCCGCCAGACGCAAAAAAAAGGGATGCAACACGAGGACTTCCCAGGAGGTCACCCATCCTAGTACTACTCTCGCCCAAGCACGCTTAACTTCGGAGTTCTGATGGGATCCGGTGCTTTAGTGCTGGTATGATCGCATCCGACATGTTATGCACTCATTTTCCTTTATGCTTGCCCCTCCCGCACCTTGTCTGCTCTATTTTGTACCATGCCCATCCCGCTTTTCCATCCCCACCACCGTTTCCCATCAGAAATAGCCGAGCACGAGTGCCCATAAAAAAATATCGTCGTAACTTCACTATGAATGTCGCCGCCAGACGCAAAAAAAAGGGATGCAACACGAGGACTTCCCAGGAGGTCACCCATCCTAGTACTACTCTCGCCCAAGCACGCTTAACTTCGGAGTTCTGATGGGATCCGGTGCTTTAGTGCTGGTATGATCGCATCCGACATGTTATGCACTCATTTTCCTTTATGCTTGCCCCTCCCGCACCTTGTCTGCTCTATTTTGTACCATGCCCATCCCGCTTTTCCATCCCCACCACCGTTTCCCATCAGAAATAGCCGAGCACGAGTGCCCATAAAAAAATATCGTCGTAACTTCACTATGAATGTCGCCGCCAGACGCAAAAAAAAGGGATGCAACACGAGGACTTCCCAGGAGGTCACCCATCCTAGTACTACTCTCGCCCAAGCACGCTTAACTTCGGAGTTCTGATGGGATCCGGTGCTTTAGTGCTGGTATGATCGCATCCGACATGTTATGCACTCATTTTCCTTTATGCTTGCCCCTCCCGCACCTTGTCTGCTCTATTTTGTACCATGCCCATCCCGCTTTTCCATCCCCACCACCGTTTCCCATCAGAAATAGCCGAGCACGAGTGCCCATAAAAAAATATCGTCGTAACTTCACTATGAATGTCGCCGCCAGACGCAAAAAAAAGGGATGCAACACGAGGACTTCCCAGGAGGTCACCCATCCTAGTACTACTCTCGCCCAAGCACGCTTAACTTCGGAGTTCTGATGGGATCCGGTGCTTTAGTGCTGGTATGATCGCATCCGACATGTTATGCACTCATTTTCCTTTATGCTTGCCCCTCCCGCACCTTGTCTGCTCTATTTTGTACCATGCCCATCCCGCTTTTCCATCCCCACCACCGTTTCCCATCAGAAATAGCCGAGCACGAGTGCCCATAAAAAAATATCGTCGTAACTTCACTATGAATGTCGCCGCCAGACGCAAAAAAAAGGGATGCAACACGAGGACTTCCCAGGAGGTCACCCATCCTAGTACTACTCTCGCCCAAGCACGCTTAACTTCGGAGTTCTGATGGGATCCGGTGCTTTAGTGCTGGTATGATCGCATCCGACATGTTATGCACTCATTTTCCTTTATGCTTGCCCCTCCCGCACCTTGTCTGCTCTATTTTGTACCATGCCCATCCCGCTTTTCCATCCCCACCACCGTTTCCCATCAGAAATAGCCGAGCACGAGTGCCCATAAAAAAATATCGTCGTAACTTCACTATGAATGTCGCCGCCAGACGCAAAAAAAAGGGATGCAACACGAGGACTTCCCAGGAGGTCACCCATCCTAGTACTACTCTCGCCCAAGCACGCTTAACTTCGGAGTTCTGATGGGATCCGGTGCTTTAGTGCTGGTATGATCGCATCCGACATGTTATGCACTCATTTTCCTTTATGCTTGCCCCTCCCGCACCTTGTCTGCTCTATTTTGTACCATGCCCATCCCGCTTTTCCATCCCCACCACCGTTTCCCATCAGAAATAGCCGAGCACGAGTGCCCATAAAAAAATATCGTCGTAACTTCACTATGAATGTCGCCGCCAGACGCAAAAAAAAGGGATGCAACACGAGGACTTCCCAGGAGGTCACCCATCCTAGTACTACTCTCGCCCAAGCACGCTTAACTTCGGAGTTCTGATGGGATCCGGTGCTTTAGTGCTGGTATGATCGCATCCGACATGTTATGCACTCATTTTCCTTTATGCTTGCCCCTCCCGCACCTTGTCTGCTCTATTTTGTACCATGCCCATCCCGCTTTTCCATCCCCACCACCGTTTCCCATCAGAAATAGCCGAGCACGAGTGCCCATAAAAAAATATCGTCGTAACTTCACTATGAATGTCGCCGCCAGATGCAAAAAAAAGGGATGCAACACGAGGACTTCCCAGGAGGTCACCCATCCTAGTACTACTCTCGCCCAAGCACGCTTAACTTCGGAGTTCTGATGGGATCCGGTGCTTTAGTGCTGGTATGATCGCATCCGACATGTTATGCACTCATTTTCCTTTATGCTTGCCCCTCCCGCACCTTGTCTGCTCTATTTTGTACCATGCCCATCCCGCTTTTCCATCCCCACCACCGTTTCCCATCAGAAATAGCCGAGCACGAGTGCCCATAAAAAAATATCGTCGTAACTTCACTATGAATGTCGCCGCCAGACGCAAAAAAAAGGGATGCAACACGAGGACTTCCCAGGAGGTCACCCATCCTAGTACTACTCTCGCCCAAGCACGCTTAACTTCGGAGTTCTGATGGGATCCGGTGCTTTAGTGCTGGTATGATCGCATCCGACATGTTATGCACTCATTTTCCTTTATGCTTGCCCCTCCCGCACCTTGTCTGCTCTATTTTGTACCATGCCCATCCCGCTTTTCCATCCCCACCACCGTTTCCCATCAGAAATAGCCGAGCACGAGTGCCCATAAAAAAATATCGTCGTAACTTCACTATGAATGTCGCCGCCAGACGCAAAAAAAAGGGATGCAACACGAGGACTTCCCAGGAGGTCACCCATCCTAGTACTACTCTCGCCCAAGCACGCTTAACTTCGGAGTTCTGATGGGATCCGGTGCTTTAGTGCTGGTATGATCGCATCCGACATGTTATGCACTCATTTTCCTTTATGCTTGCCCCTCCCGCACCTTGTCTGCTCTATTTTGTACCATGCCCATCCCGCTTTTCCATCCCCACCACCGTTTCCCATCAGAAATAGCCGAGCACGAGTGCCCATAAAAAAATATCGTCGTAACTTCACTATGAATGTCGCCGCCAGATGCAAAAAAAAGGGATGCAACACGAGGACTTCCCAGGAGGTCACCCATCCTAGTACTACTCTCGCCCAAGCACGCTTAACTTCGGAGTTCTGATGGGATCCGGTGCTTTAGTGCTGGTATGATCGCATCCGACATGTTATGCACTCATTTTCCTTTATGCTTGCCCCTCCCGCACCTTGTCTGCTCTATTTTGTACCATGCCCATCCCGCTTTTCCATCCCCACCACCGTTTCCCATCAGAAATAGCCGAGCACGAGTGCCCATAAAAAAATATCGTCGTAACTTCACTATGAATGTCGCCGCCAGACGCAAAAAAAAGGGATGCAACACGAGGACTTCCCAGGAGGTCACCCATCCTAGTACTACTCTCGCCCAAGCACGCTTAACTTCGGAGTTCTGATGGGATCCGGTGCTTTAGTGCTGGTATGATCGCATCCGACATGTTATGCACTCATTTTCCTTTATGCTTGCCCCTCCCGCACCTTGTCTGCTCTATTTTGTACCATGCCCATCCCGCTTTTCCATCCCCACCACCGTTTCCCATCAGAAATAGCCGAGCACGAGTGCCCATAAAAAAATATCGTCGTAACTTCACTATGAATGTCGCCGCCAGACGCAAAAAAAAGGGATGCAACACGAGGACTTCCCAGGAGGTCACCCATCCTAGTACTACTCTCGCCCAAGCACGCTTAACTTCGGAGTTCTGATGGGATCCGGTGCTTTAGTGCTGGTATGATCGCATCCGACATGTTATGCACTCATTTTCCTTTATGCTTGCCCCTCCCGCACCTTGTCTGCTCTATTTTGTACCATGCCCATCCCGCTTTTCCATCCCCACCACCGTTTCCCATCAGAAATAGCCGAGCACGAGTGCCCATAAAAAAATATCGTCGTAACTTCACTATGAATGTCGCCGCCAGATGCAAAAAAAAGGGATGCAACACGAGGACTTCCCAGGAGGTCACCCATCCTAGTACTACTCTCGCCCAAGCACGCTTAACTTCGGAGTTCTGATGGGATCCGGTGCTTTAGTGCTGGTATGATCGCATCCGACATGTTATGCACTCATTTTCCTTTATGCTTGCCCCTCCCGCACCTTGTCTGCTCTATTTTGTACCATGCCCATCCCGCTTTTCCATCCCCACCACCGTTTCCCATCAGAAATAGCCGAGCACGAGTGCCCATAAAAAAATATCGTCGTAACTTCACTATGAATGTCGCCGCCAGATGCAAAAAAAAGGGATGCAACACGAGGACTTCCCAGGAGGTCACCCATCCTAGTACTACTCTCGCCCAAGCACGCTTAACTTCGGAGTTCTGATGGGATCCGGTGCTTTAGTGCTGGTATGATCGCATCCGACATGTTATGCACTCATTTTCCTTTATGCTTGCCCCTCCCGCACCTTGTCTGCTCTATTTTGTACCATGCCCATCCCGCTTTTCCATCCCCACCACCGTTTCCCATCAGAAATAGCCGAGCACGAGTGCCCATAAAAAAATATCGTCGTAACTTCACTATGAATGTCGCCGCCAGACGCAAAAAAAAGGGATGCAACACGAGGACTTCCCAGGAGGTCACCCATCCTAGTACTACTCTCGCCCAAGCACGCTTAACTTCGGAGTTCTGATGGGATCCGGTGCTTTAGTGCTGGTATGATCGCATCCGACATGTTATGCACTCATTTTCCTTTATGCTTGCCCCTCCCGCACCTTGTCTGCTCTATTTTGTACCATGCCCATCCCGCTTTTCCATCCCCACCACCGTTTCCCATCAGAAATAGCCGAGCACGAGTGCCCATAAAAAAATATCGTCGTAACTTCACTATGAATGTCGCCGCCAGACGCAAAAAAAAGGGATGCAACACGAGGACTTCCCAGGAGGTCACCCATCCTAGTACTACTCTCGCCCAAGCACGCTTAACTTCGGAGTTCTGATGGGATCCGGTGCTTTAGTGCTGGTATGATCGCATCCGACATGTTATGCACTCATTTTCCTTTATGCTTGCCCCTCCCGCACCTTGTCTGCTCTATTTTGTACCATGCCCATCCCGCTTTTCCATCCCCACCACCGTTTCCCATCAGAAATAGCCGAGCACGAGTGCCCATAAAAAAATATCGTCGTAACTTCACTATGAATGTCGCCGCCAGACGCAAAAAAAAGGGATGCAACACGAGGACTTCCCAGGAGGTCACCCATCCTAGTACTACTCTCGCCCAAGCACGCTTAACTTCGGAGTTCTGATGGGATCCGGTGCTTTAGTGCTGGTATGATCGCATCCGACATGTTATGCACTCATTTTCCTTTATGCTTGCCCCTCCCGCACCTTGTCTGCTCTATTTTGTACCATGCCCATCCCGCTTTTCCATCCCCACCACCGTTTCCCATCAGAAATAGCCGAGCACGAGTGCCCATAAAAAAATATCGTCGTAACTTCACTATGAATGTCGCCGCCAGACGCAAAAAAAAGGGATGCAACACGAGGACTTCCCAGGAGGTCACCCATCCTAGTACTACTCTCGCCCAAGCACGCTTAACTTCGGAGTTCTGATGGGATCCGGTGCTTTAGTGCTGGTATGATCGCATCCGACATGTTATGCACTCATTTTCCTTTATGCTTGCCCCTCCCGCACCTTGTCTGCTCTATTTTGTACCATGCCCATCCCGCTTTTCCATCCCCACCACCGTTTCCCATCAGAAATAGCCGAGCACGAGTGCCCATAAAAAAATATCGTCGTAACTTCACTATGAATGTCGCCGCCAGACGCAAAAAAAAGGGATGCAACACGAGGACTTCCCAGGAGGTCACCCATCCTAGTACTACTCTCGCCCAAGCACGCTTAACTTCGGAGTTCTGATGGGATCCGGTGCTTTAGTGCTGGTATGATCGCATCCGACATGTTATGCACTCATTTTCCTTTATGCTTGCCCCTCCCGCACCTTGTCTGCTCTATTTTGTACCATGCCCATCCCGCTTTTCCATCCCCACCACCGTTTCCCATCAGAAATAGCCGAGCACGAGTGCCCATAAAAAAATATCGTCGTAACTTCACTATGAATGTCGCCGCCAGACGCAAAAAAAAGGGATGCAACACGAGGACTTCCCAGGAGGTCACCCATCCTAGTACTACTCTCGCCCAAGCACGCTTAACTTCGGAGTTCTGATGGGATCCGGTGCTTTAGTGCTGGTATGATCGCATCCGACATGTTATGCACTCATTTTCCTTTATGCTTGCCCCTCCCGCACCTTGTCTGCTCTATTTTGTACCATGCCCATCCCGCTTTTCCATCCCCACCACCGTTTCCCATCAGAAATAGCCGAGCACGAGTGCCCATAAAAAAATATCGTCGTAACTTCACTATGAATGTCGCCGCCAGACGCAAAAAAAAAGGGATGCAACACGAGGACTTCCCAGGAGGTCACCCATCCTAGTACTACTCTCGCCCAAGCACGCTTAACTTCGGAGTTCTGATGGGATCCGGTGCTTTAGTGCTGGTATGATCGCATCCGACATGTTATGCACTCATTTTCCTTTATGCTTGCCCCTCCCGCACCTTGTCTGCTCTATTTTGTACCATGCCCATCCCGCTTTTCCATCCCCACCACCGTTTCCCATCAGAAATAGCCGAGCACGAGTGCCCATAAAAAAATATCGTCGTAACTTCACTATGAATGTCGCCGCCAGACGCAAAAAAAAGGGATGCAACACGAGGACTTCCCAGGAGGTCACCCATCCTAGTACTACTCTCGCCCAAGCACGCTTAACTTCGGAGTTCTGATGGGATCCGGTGCTTTAGTGCTGGTATGATCGCATCCGACATGTTATGCACTCATTTTCCTTTATGCTTGCCCCTCCCGCACCTTGTCTGCTCTATTTTGTACCATGCCCATCCCGCTTTTCCATCCCCACCACCGTTTCCCATCAGAAATAGCCGAGCACGAGTGCCCATAAAAAAATATCGTCGTAACTTCACTATGAATGTCGCCGCCAGACGCAAAAAAAAGGGATGCAACACGAGGACTTCCCAGGAGGTCACCCATCCTAGTACTACTCTCGCCCAAGCACGCTTAACTTCGGAGTTCTGATGGGATCCGGTGCTTTAGTGCTGGTATGATCGCATCCGACATGTTATGCACTCATTTTCCTTTATGCTTGCCCCTCCCGCACCTTGTCTGCTCTATTTTGTACCATGCCCATCCCGCTTTTCCATCCCCACCACCGTTTCCCATCAGAAATAGCCGAGCACGAGTGCCCATAAAAAAATATCGTCGTAACTTCACTATGAATGTCGCCGCCAGACGCAAAAAAAAGGGATGCAACACGAGGACTTCCCAGGAGGTCACCCATCCTAGTACTACTCTCGCCCAAGCACGCTTAACTTCGGAGTTCTGATGGGATCCGGTGCTTTAGTGCTGGTATGATCGCATCCGACATGTTATGCACTCATTTTCCTTTATGCTTGCCCCTCCCGCACCTTGTCTGCTCTATTTTGTACCATGCCCATCCCGCTTTTCCATCCCCACCACCGTTTCCCATCAGAAATAGCCGAGCACGAGTGCCCATAAAAAAATATCGTCGTAACTTCACTATGAATGTCGCCGCCAGACGCAAAAAAAAGGGATGCAACACGAGGACTTCCCAGGAGGTCACCCATCCTAGTACTACTCTCGCCCAAGCACGCTTAACTTCGGAGTTCTGATGGGATCCGGTGCTTTAGTGCTGGTATGATCGCATCCGACATGTTATGCACTCATTTTCCTTTATGCTTGCCCCTCCCGCACCTTGTCTGCTCTATTTTGTACCATGCCCATCCCGCTTTTCCATCCCCACCACCGTTTCCCATCAGAAATAGCCGAGCACGAGTGCCCATAAAAAAATATCGTCGTAACTTCACTATGAATGTCGCCGCCAGACGCAAAAAAAAGGGATGCAACACGAGGACTTCCCAGGAGGTCACCCATCCTAGTACTACTCTCGCCCAAGCACGCTTAACTTCGGAGTTCTGATGGGATCCGGTGCTTTAGTGCTGGTATGATCGCATCCGACATGTTATGCACTCATTTTCCTTTATGCTTGCCCCTCCCGCACCTTGTCTGCTCTATTTTGTACCATGCCCATCCCGCTTTTCCATCCCCACCACCGTTTCCCATCAGAAATAGCCGAGCACGAGTGCCCATAAAAAAATATCGTCGTAACTTCACTATGAATGTCGCCGCCAGACGCAAAAAAAAGGGATGCAACACGAGGACTTCCCAGGAGGTCACCCATCCTAGTACTACTCTCGCCCAAGCACGCTTAACTTCGGAGTTCTGATGGGATCCGGTGCTTTAGTGCTGGTATGATCGCATCCGACATGTTATGCACTCATTTTCCTTTATGCTTGCCCCTCCCGCACCTTGTCTGCTCTATTTTGTACCATGCCCATCCCGCTTTTCCATCCCCACCACCGTTTCCCATCAGAAATAGCCGAGCACGAGTGCCCATAAAAAAATATCGTCGTAACTTCACTATGAATGTCGCCGCCAGATGCAAAAAAAAGGGATGCAACACGAGGACTTCCCAGGAGGTCACCCATCCTAGTACTACTCTCGCCCAAGCACGCTTAACTTCGGAGTTCTGATGGGATCCGGTGCTTTAGTGCTGGTATGATCGCATCCGACATGTTATGCACTCATTTTCCTTTATGCTTGCC
The DNA here is from genome assembly GCA_030979885.1 of Lolium multiflorum. Lineage (NCBI taxonomy): Eukaryota > Viridiplantae > Streptophyta > Magnoliopsida > Poales > Poaceae > Lolium > Lolium multiflorum. The sequence goes on from JAUUTY010000723.1 coordinate 210,430, forward strand.
CCTCCCGCACCTTGTCTGCTCTATTTTGTACCATGCCCATCCCGCTTTTCCATCCCCACCACCGTTTCCCATCAGAAATAGCCGAGCACGAGTGCCCATAAAAAAATATCGTCGTAACTTCACTATGAATGTCGCCGCCAGACGCAAAAAAAAGGGATGCAACACGAGGACTTCCCAGGAGGTCACCCATCCTAGTACTACTCTCGCCCAAGCACGCTTAACTTCGGAGTTCTGATGGGATCCGGTGCTTTAGTGCTGGTATGATCGCATCCGACATGTTATGCACTCATTTTCCTTTATGCTTGCCCCTCCCGCACCTTGTCTGCTCTATTTTGTACCATGCCCATCCCGCTTTTCCATCCCCACCACCGTTTCCCATCAGAAATAGCCGAGCACGAGTGCCCATAAAAAAATATCGTCGTAACTTCACTATGAATGTCGCCGCCAGACGCAAAAAAAAGGGATGCAACACGAGGACTTCCCAGGAGGTCACCCATCCTAGTACTACTCTCGCCCAAGCACGCTTAACTTCGGAGTTCTGATGGGATCCGGTGCTTTAGTGCTGGTATGATCGCATCCGACATGTTATGCACTCATTTTCCTTTATGCTTGCCCCTCCCGCACCTTGTCTGCTCTATTTTGTACCATGCCCATCCCGCTTTTCCATCCCCACCACCGTTTCCCATCAGAAATAGCCGAGCACGAGTGCCCATAAAAAAATATCGTCGTAACTTCACTATGAATGTCGCCGCCAGACGCAAAAAAAAGGGATGCAACACGAGGACTTCCCAGGAGGTCACCCATCCTAGTACTACTCTCGCCCAAGCACGCTTAACTTCGGAGTTCTGATGGGATCCGGTGCTTTAGTGCTGGTATGATCGCATCCGACATGTTATGCACTCATTTTCCTTTATGCTTGCCCCTCCCGCACCTTGTCTGCTCTATTTTGTACCATGCCCATCCCGCTTTTCCATCCCCACCACCGTTTCCCATCAGAAATAGCCGAGCACGAGTGCCCATAAAAAAATATCGTCGTAACTTCACTATGAATGTCGCCGCCAGACGCAAAAAAAAGGGATGCAACACGAGGACTTCCCAGGAGGTCACCCATCCTAGTACTACTCTCGCCCAAGCACGCTTAACTTCGGAGTTCTGATGGGATCCGGTGCTTTAGTGCTGGTATGATCGCATCCGACATGTTATGCACTCATTTTCCTTTATGCTTGCCCCTCCCGCACCTTGTCTGCTCTATTTTGTACCATGCCCATCCCGCTTTTCCATCCCCACCACCGTTTCCCATCAGAAATAGCCGAGCACGAGTGCCCATAAAAAAATATCGTCGTAACTTCACTATGAATGTCGCCGCCAGACGCAAAAAAAAGGGATGCAACACGAGGACTTCCCAGGAGGTCACCCATCCTAGTACTACTCTCGCCCAAGCACGCTTAACTTCGGAGTTCTGATGGGATCCGGTGCTTTAGTGCTGGTATGATCGCATCCGACATGTTATGCACTCATTTTCCTTTATGCTTGCCCCTCCCGCACCTTGTCTGCTCTATTTTGTACCATGCCCATCCCGCTTTTCCATCCCCACCACCGTTTCCCATCAGAAATAGCCGAGCACGAGTGCCCATAAAAAAATATCGTCGTAACTTCACTATGAATGTCGCCGCCAGACGCAAAAAAAAGGGATGCAACACGAGGACTTCCCAGGAGGTCACCCATCCTAGTACTACTCTCGCCCAAGCACGCTTAACTTCGGAGTTCTGATGGGATCCGGTGCTTTAGTGCTGGTATGATCGCATCCGACATGTTATGCACTCATTTTCCTTTATGCTTGCCCCTCCCGCACCTTGTCTGCTCTATTTTGTACCATGCCCATCCCGCTTTTCCATCCCCACCACCGTTTCCCATCAGAAATAGCCGAGCACGAGTGCCCATAAAAAAATATCGTCGTAACTTCACTATGAATGTCGCCGCCAGATGCAAAAAAAAGGGATGCAACACGAGGACTTCCCAGGAGGTCACCCATCCTAGTACTACTCTCGCCCAAGCACGCTTAACTTCGGAGTTCTGATGGGATCCGGTGCTTTAGTGCTGGTATGATCGCATCCGACATGTTATGCACTCATTTTCCTTTATGCTTGCCCCTCCCGCACCTTGTCTGCTCTATTTTGTACCATGCCCATCCCGCTTTTCCATCCCCACCACCGTTTCCCATCAGAAATAGCCGAGCACGAGTGCCCATAAAAAAATATCGTCGTAACTTCACTATGAATGTCGCCGCCAGACGCAAAAAAAAGGGATGCAACACGAGGACTTCCCAGGAGGTCACCCATCCTAGTACTACTCTCGCCCAAGCACGCTTAACTTCGGAGTTCTGATGGGATCCGGTGCTTTAGTGCTGGTATGATCGCATCCGACATGTTATGCACTCATTTTCCTTTATGCTTGCCCCTCCCGCACCTTGTCTGCTCTATTTTGTACCATGCCCATCCCGCTTTTCCATCCCCACCACCGTTTCCCATCAGAAATAGCCGAGCACGAGTGCCCATAAAAAAATATCGTCGTAACTTCACTATGAATGTCGCCGCCAGACGCAAAAAAAAGGGATGCAACACGAGGACTTCCCAGGAGGTCACCCATCCTAGTACTACTCTCGCCCAAGCACGCTTAACTTCGGAGTTCTGATGGGATCCGGTGCTTTAGTGCTGGTATGATCGCATCCGACATGTTATGCACTCATTTTCCTTTATGCTTGCCCCTCCCGCACCTTGTCTGCTCTATTTTGTACCATGCCCATCCCGCTTTTCCATCCCCACCACCGTTTCCCATCAGAAATAGCCGAGCACGAGTGCCCATAAAAAAATATCGTCGTAACTTCACTATGAATGTCGCCGCCAGACGCAAAAAAAAGGGATGCAACACGAGGACTTCCCAGGAGGTCACCCATCCTAGTACTACTCTCGCCCAAGCACGCTTAACTTCGGAGTTCTGATGGGATCCGGTGCTTTAGTGCTGGTATGATCGCATCCGACATGTTATGCACTCATTTTCCTTTATGCTTGCCCCTCCCGCACCTTGTCTGCTCTATTTTGTACCATGCCCATCCCGCTTTTCCATCCCCACCACCGTTTCCCATCAGAAATAGCCGAGCACGAGTGCCCATAAAAAAATATCGTCGTAACTTCACTATGAATGTCGCCGCCAGACGCAAAAAAAAGGGATGCAACACGAGGACTTCCCAGGAGGTCACCCATCCTAGTACTACTCTCGCCCAAGCACGCTTAACTTCGGAGTTCTGATGGGATCCGGTGCTTTAGTGCTGGTATGATCGCATCCGACATGTTATGCACTCATTTTCCTTTATGCTTGCCCCTCCCGCACCTTGTCTGCTCTATTTTGTACCATGCCCATCCCGCTTTTCCATCCCCACCACCGTTTCCCATCAGAAATAGCCGAGCACGAGTGCCCATAAAAAAATATCGTCGTAACTTCACTATGAATGTCGCCGCCAGACGCAAAAAAAAGGGATGCAACACGAGGACTTCCCAGGAGGTCACCCATCCTAGTACTACTCTCGCCCAAGCACGCTTAACTTCGGAGTTCTGATGGGATCCGGTGCTTTAGTGCTGGTATGATCGCATCCGACATGTTATGCACTCATTTTCCTTTATGCTTGCCCCTCCCGCACCTTGTCTGCTCTATTTTGTACCATGCCCATCCCGCTTTTCCATCCCCACCACCGTTTCCCATCAGAAATAGCCGAGCACGAGTGCCCATAAAAAAATATCGTCGTAACTTCACTATGAATGTCGCCGCCAGACGCAAAAAAAAGGGATGCAACACGAGGACTTCCCAGGAGGTCACCCATCCTAGTACTACTCTCGCCCAAGCACGCTTAACTTCGGAGTTCTGATGGGATCCGGTGCTTTAGTGCTGGTATGATCGCATCCGACATGTTATGCACTCATTTTCCTTTATGCTTGCCCCTCCCGCACCTTGTCTGCTCTATTTTGTACCATGCCCATCCCGCTTTTCCATCCCCACCACCGTTTCCCATCAGAAATAGCCGAGCACGAGTGCCCATAAAAAAATATCGTCGTAACTTCACTATGAATGTCGCCGCCAGACGCAAAAAAAAGGGATGCAACACGAGGACTTCCCAGGAGGTCACCCATCCTAGTACTACTCTCGCCCAAGCACGCTTAACTTCGGAGTTCTGATGGGATCCGGTGCTTTAGTGCTGGTATGATCGCATCCGACATGTTATGCACTCATTTTCCTTTATGCTTGCCCCTCCCGCACCTTGTCTGCTCTATTTTGTACCATGCCCATCCCGCTTTTCCATCCCCACCACCGTTTCCCATCAGAAATAGCCGAGCACGAGTGCCCATAAAAAAATATCGTCGTAACTTCACTATGAATGTCGCCGCCAGACGCAAAAAAAAGGGATGCAACACGAGGACTTCCCAGGAGGTCACCCATCCTAGTACTACTCTCGCCCAAGCACGCTTAACTTCGGAGTTCTGATGGGATCCGGTGCTTTAGTGCTGGTATGATCGCATCCGACATGTTATGCACTCATTTTCCTTTATGCTTGCCCCTCCCGCACCTTGTCTGCTCTATTTTGTACCATGCCCATCCCGCTTTTCCATCCCCACCACCGTTTCCCATCAGAAATAGCCGAGCACGAGTGCCCATAAAAAAATATCGTCGTAACTTCACTATGAATGTCGCCGCCAGACGCAAAAAAAAGGGATGCAACACGAGGACTTCCCAGGAGGTCACCCATCCTAGTACTACTCTCGCCCAAGCACGCTTAACTTCGGAGTTCTGATGGGATCCGGTGCTTTAGTGCTGGTATGATCGCATCCGACATGTTATGCACTCATTTTCCTTTATGCTTGCCCCTCCCGCACCTTGTCTGCTCTATTTTGTACCATGCCCATCCCGCTTTTCCATCCCCACCACCGTTTCCCATCAGAAATAGCCGAGCACGAGTGCCCATAAAAAAATATCGTCGTAACTTCACTATGAATGTCGCCGCCAGACGCAAAAAAAAGGGATGCAACACGAGGACTTCCCAGGAGGTCACCCATCCTAGTACTACTCTCGCCCAAGCACGCTTAACTTCGGAGTTCTGATGGGATCCGGTGCTTTAGTGCTGGTATGATCGCATCCGACATGTTATGCACTCATTTTCCTTTATGCTTGCCCCTCCCGCACCTTGTCTGCTCTATTTTGTACCATGCCCATCCCGCTTTTCCATCCCCACCACCGTTTCCCATCAGAAATAGCCGAGCACGAGTGCCCATAAAAAAATATCGTCGTAACTTCACTATGAATGTCGCCGCCAGACGCAAAAAAAAGGGATGCAACACGAGGACTTCCCAGGAGGTCACCCATCCTAGTACTACTCTCGCCCAAGCACGCTTAACTTCGGAGTTCTGATGGGATCCGGTGCTTTAGTGCTGGTATGATCGCATCCGACATGTTATGCACTCATTTTCCTTTATGCTTGCCCCTCCCGCACCTTGTCTGCTCTATTTTGTACCATGCCCATCCCGCTTTTCCATCCCCACCACCGTTTCCCATCAGAAATAGCCGAGCACGAGTGCCCATAAAAAAATATCGTCGTAACTTCACTATGAATGTCGCCGCCAGACGCAAAAAAAAGGGATGCAACACGAGGACTTCCCAGGAGGTCACCCATCCTAGTACTACTCTCGCCCAAGCACGCTTAACTTCGGAGTTCTGATGGGATCCGGTGCTTTAGTGCTGGTATGATCGCATCCGACATGTTATGCACTCATTTTCCTTTATGCTTGCCCCTCCCGCACCTTGTCTGCTCTATTTTGTACCATGCCCATCCCGCTTTTCCATCCCCACCACCGTTTCCCATCAGAAATAGCCGAGCACGAGTGCCCATAAAAAAATATCGTCGTAACTTCACTATGAATGTCGCCGCCAGACGCAAAAAAAAGGGATGCAACACGAGGACTTCCCAGGAGGTCACCCATCCTAGTACTACTCTCGCCCAAGCACGCTTAACTTCGGAGTTCTGATGGGATCCGGTGCTTTAGTGCTGGTATGATCGCATCCGACATGTTATGCACTCATTTTCCTTTATGCTTGCCCCTCCCGCACCTTGTCTGCTCTATTTTGTACCATGCCCATCCCGCTTTTCCATCCCCACCACCGTTTCCCATCAGAAATAGCCGAGCACGAGTGCCCATAAAAAAATATCGTCGTAACTTCACTATGAATGTCGCCGCCAGACGCAAAAAAAAGGGATGCAACACGAGGACTTCCCAGGAGGTCACCCATCCTAGTACTACTCTCGCCCAAGCACGCTTAACTTCGGAGTTCTGATGGGATCCGGTGCTTTAGTGCTGGTATGATCGCATCCGACATGTTATGCACTCATTTTCCTTTATGCTTGCCCCTCCCGCACCTTGTCTGCTCTATTTTGTACCATGCCCATCCCGCTTTTCCATCCCCACCACCGTTTCCCATCAGAAATAGCCGAGCACGAGTGCCCATAAAAAAATATCGTCGTAACTTCACTATGAATGTCGCCGCCAGACGCAAAAAAAAGGGATGCAACACGAGGACTTCCCAGGAGGTCACCCATCCTAGTACTACTCTCGCCCAAGCACGCTTAACTTCGGAGTTCTGATGGGATCCGGTGCTTTAGTGCTGGTATGATCGCATCCGACATGTTATGCACTCATTTTCCTTTATGCTTGCCCCTCCCGCACCTTGTCTGCTCTATTTTGTACCATGCCCATCCCGCTTTTCCATCCCCACCACCGTTTCCCATCAGAAATAGCCGAGCACGAGTGCCCATAAAAAAATATCGTCGTAACTTCACTATGAATGTCGCCGCCAGACGCAAAAAAAAGGGATGCAACACGAGGACTTCCCAGGAGGTCACCCATCCTAGTACTACTCTCGCCCAAGCACGCTTAACTTCGGAGTTCTGATGGGATCCGGTGCTTTAGTGCTGGTATGATCGCATCCGACATGTTATGCACTCATTTTCCTTTATGCTTGCCCCTCCCGCACCTTGTCTGCTCTATTTTGTACCATGCCCATCCCGCTTTTCCATCCCCACCACCGTTTCCCATCAGAAATAGCCGAGCACGAGTGCCCATAAAAAAATATCGTCGTAACTTCACTATGAATGTCGCCGCCAGACGCAAAAAAAAGGGATGCAACACGAGGACTTCCCAGGAGGTCACCCATCCTAGTACTACTCTCGCCCAAGCACGCTTAACTTCGGAGTTCTGATGGGATCCGGTGCTTTAGTGCTGGTATGATCGCATCCGACATGTTATGCACTCATTTTCCTTTATGCTTGCCCCTCCCGCACCTTGTCTGCTCTATTTTGTACCATGCCCATCCCGCTTTTCCATCCCCACCACCGTTTCCCATCAGAAATAGCCGAGCACGAGTGCCCATAAAAAAATATCGTCGTAACTTCACTATGAATGTCGCCGCCAGACGCAAAAAAAAGGGATGCAACACGAGGACTTCCCAGGAGGTCACCCATCCTAGTACTACTCTCGCCCAAGCACGCTTAACTTCGGAGTTCTGATGGGATCCGGTGCTTTAGTGCTGGTATGATCGCATCCGACATGTTATGCACTCATTTTCCTTTATGCTTGCCCCTCCCGCACCTTGTCTGCTCTATTTTGTACCATGCCCATCCCGCTTTTCCATCCCCACCACCGTTTCCCATCAGAAATAGCCGAGCACGAGTGCCCATAAAAAAATATCGTCGTAACTTCACTATGAATGTCGCCGCCAGACGCAAAAAAAAGGGATGCAACACGAGGACTTCCCAGGAGGTCACCCATCCTAGTACTACTCTCGCCCAAGCACGCTTAACTTCGGAGTTCTGATGGGATCCGGTGCTTTAGTGCTGGTATGATCGCATCCGACATGTTATGCACTCATTTTCCTTTATGCTTGCCCCTCCCGCACCTTGTCTGCTCTATTTTGTACCATGCCCATCCCGCTTTTCCATCCCCACCACCGTTTCCCATCAGAAATAGCCGAGCACGAGTGCCCATAAAAAAATATCGTCGTAACTTCACTATGAATGTCGCCGCCAGACGCAAAAAAAAGGGATGCAACACGAGGACTTCCCAGGAGGTCACCCATCCTAGTACTACTCTCGCCCAAGCACGCTTAACTTCGGAGTTCTGATGGGATCCGGTGCTTTAGTGCTGGTATGATCGCATCCGACATGTTATGCACTCATTTTCCTTTATGCTTGCCCCTCCCGCACCTTGTCTGCTCTATTTTGTACCATGCCCATCCCGCTTTTCCATCCCCACCACCGTTTCCCATCAGAAATAGCCGAGCACGAGTGCCCATAAAAAAATATCGTCGTAACTTCACTATGAATGTCGCCGCCAGACGCAAAAAAAAGGGATGCAACACGAGGACTTCCCAGGAGGTCACCCATCCTAGTACTACTCTCGCCCAAGCACGCTTAACTTCGGAGTTCTGATGGGATCCGGTGCTTTAGTGCTGGTATGATCGCATCCGACATGTTATGCACTCATTTTCCTTTATGCTTGCCCCTCCCGCACCTTGTCTGCTCTATTTTGTACCATGCCCATCCCGCTTTTCCATCCCCACCACCGTTTCCCATCAGAAATAGCCGAGCACGAGTGCCCATAAAAAAATATCGTCGTAACTTCACTATGAATGTCGCCGCCAGACGCAAAAAAAAGGGATGCAACACGAGGACTTCCCAGGAGGTCACCCATCCTAGTACTACTCTCGCCCAAGCACGCTTAACTTCGGAGTTCTGATGGGATCCGGTGCTTTAGTGCTGGTATGATCGCATCCGACATGTTATGCACTCATTTTCCTTTATGCTTGCCCCTCCCGCACCTTGTCTGCTCTATTTTGTACCATGCCCATCCCGCTTTTCCATCCCCACCACCGTTTCCCATCAGAAATAGCCGAGCACGAGTGCCCATAAAAAAATATCGTCGTAACTTCACTATGAATGTCGCCGCCAGATGCAAAAAAAAGGGATGCAACACGAGGACTTCCCAGGAGGTCACCCATCCTAGTACTACTCTCGCCCAAGCACGCTTAACTTCGGAGTTCTGATGGGATCCGGTGCTTTAGTGCTGGTATGATCGCATCCGACATGTTATGCACTCATTTTCCTTTATGCTTGCCCCTCCCGCACCTTGTCTGCTCTATTTTGTACCATGCCCATCCCGCTTTTCCATCCCCACCACCGTTTCCCATCAGAAATAGCCGAGCACGAGTGCCCATAAAAAAATATCGTCGTAACTTCACTATGAATGTCGCCGCCAGACGCAAAAAAAAGGGATGCAACACGAGGACTTCCCAGGAGGTCACCCATCCTAGTACTACTCTCGCCCAAGCACGCTTAACTTCGGAGTTCTGATGGGATCCGGTGCTTTAGTGCTGGTATGATCGCATCCGACATGTTATGCACTCATTTTCCTTTATGCTTGCCCCTCCCGCACCTTGTCTGCTCTATTTTGTACCATGCCCATCCCGCTTTTCCATCCCCACCACCGTTTCCCATCAGAAATAGCCGAGCACGAGTGCCCATAAAAAAATATCGTCGTAACTTCACTATGAATGTCGCCGCCAGACGCAAAAAAAAAGGGATGCAACACGAGGACTTCCCAGGAGGTCACCCATCCTAGTACTACTCTCGCCCAAGCACGCTTAACTTCGGAGTTCTGATGGGATCCGGTGCTTTAGTGCTGGTATGATCGCATCCGACATGTTATGCACTCATTTTCCTTTATGCTTGCCCCTCCCGCACCTTGTCTGCTCTATTTTGTACCATGCCCATCCCGCTTTTCCATCCCCACCACCGTTTCCCATCAGAAATAGCCGAGCACGAGTGCCCATAAAAAAATATCGTCGTAACTTCACTATGAATGTCGCCGCCAGACGCAAAAAAAAGGGATGCAACACGAGGACTTCCCAGGAGGTCACCCATCCTAGTACTACTCTCGCCCAAGCACGCTTAACTTCGGAGTTCTGATGGGATCCGGTGCTTTAGTGCTGGTATGATCGCATCCGACATGTTATGCACTCATTTTCCTTTATGCTTGCCCCTCCCGCACCTTGTCTGCTCTATTTTGTACCATGCCCATCCCGCTTTTCCATCCCCACCACCGTTTCCCATCAGAAATAGCCGAGCACGAGTGCCCATAAAAAAATATCGTCGTAACTTCACTATGAATGTCGCCGCCAGATGCAAAAAAAAGGGATGCAACACGAGGACTTCCCAGGAGGTCACCCATCCTAGTACTACTCTCGCCCAAGCACGCTTAACTTCGGAGTTCTGATGGGATCCGGTGCTTTAGTGCTGGTATGATCGCATCCGACATGTTATGCACTCATTTTCCTTTATGCTTGCCCCTCCCGCACCTTGTCTGCTCTATTTTGTACCATGCCCATCCCGCTTTTCCATCCCCACCACCGTTTCCCATCAGAAATAGCCGAGCACGAGTGCCCATAAAAAAATATCGTCGTAACTTCACTATGAATGTCGCCGCCAGACGCAAAAAAAAGGGATGCAACACGAGGACTTCCCAGGAGGTCACCCATCCTAGTACTACTCTCGCCCAAGCACGCTTAACTTCGGAGTTCTGATGGGATCCGGTGCTTTAGTGCTGGTATGATCGCATCCGACATGTTATGCACTCATTTTCCTTTATGCTTGCCCCTCCCGCACCTTGTCTGCTCTATTTTGTACCATGCCCATCCCGCTTTTCCATCCCCACCACCGTTTCCCATCAGAAATAGCCGAGCACGAGTGCCCATAAAAAAATATCGTCGTAACTTCACTATGAATGTCGCCGCCAGACGCAAAAAAAAGGGATGCAACACGAGGACTTCCCAGGAGGTCACCCATCCTAGTACTACTCTCGCCCAAGCACGCTTAACTTCGGAGTTCTGATGGGATCCGGTGCTTTAGTGCTGGTATGATCGCATCCGACATGTTATGCACTCATTTTCCTTTATGCTTGCCCCTCCCGCACCTTGTCTGCTCTATTTTGTACCATGCCCATCCCGCTTTTCCATCCCCACCACCGTTTCCCATCAGAAATAGCCGAGCACGAGTGCCCATAAAAAAATATCGTCGTAACTTCACTATGAATGTCGCCGCCAGACGCAAAAAAAAGGGATGCAACACGAGGACTTCCCAGGAGGTCACCCATCCTAGTACTACTCTCGCCCAAGCACGCTTAACTTCGGAGTTCTGATGGGATCCGGTGCTTTAGTGCTGGTATGATCGCATCCGACATGTTATGCACTCATTTTCCTTTATGCTTGCCCCTCCCGCACCTTGTCTGCTCTATTTTGTACCATGCCCATCCCGCTTTTCCATCCCCACCACCGTTTCCCATCAGAAATAGCCGAGCACGAGTGCCCATAAAAAAATATCGTCGTAACTTCACTATGAATGTCGCCGCCAGACGCAAAAAAAAGGGATGCAACACGAGGACTTCCCAGGAGGTCACCCATCCTAGTACTACTCTCGCCCAAGCACGCTTAACTTCGGAGTTCTGATGGGATCCGGTGCTTTAGTGCTGGTATGATCGCATCCGACATGTTATGCACTCATTTTCCTTTATGCTTGCCCCTCCCGCACCTTGTCTGCTCTATTTTGTACCATGCCCATCCCGCTTTTCCATCCCCACCACCGTTTCCCATCAGAAATAGCCGAGCACGAGTGCCCATAAAAAAATATCGTCGTAACTTCACTATGAATGTCGCCGCCAGACGCAAAAAAAAAGGGATGCAACACGAGGACTTCCCAGGAGGTCACCCATCCTAGTACTACTCTCGCCCAAGCACGCTTAACTTCGGAGTTCTGATGGGATCCGGTGCTTTAGTGCTGGTATGATCGCATCCGACATGTTATGCACTCATTTTCCTTTATGCTTGCCCCTCCCGCACCTTGTCTGCTCTATTTTGTACCATGCCCATCCCGCTTTTCCATCCCCACCACCGTTTCCCATCAGAAATAGCCGAGCACGAGTGCCCATAAAAAAATATCGTCGTAACTTCACTATGAATGTCGCCGCCAGATGCAAAAAAAAGGGATGCAACACGAGGACTTCCCAGGAGGTCACCCATCCTAGTACTACTCTCGCCCAAGCACGCTTAACTTCGGAGTTCTGATGGGATCCGGTGCTTTAGTGCTGGTATGATCGCATCCGACATCGTTTCCCATCAGAAATAGCCGAGCACGAGTGCCCATAAAAAAATATCGTCGTAACTTCACTATGAATGTCGCCGCCAGATGCAAAAAAAAGGGATGCAACACGAGGACTTCCCAGGAGGTCACCCATCCTAGTACTACTCTCGCCCAAGCACGCTTAACTTCGGAGTTCTGATGGGATCCGGTGCTTTAGTGCTGGTATGATCGCATCCGACATGTTATGCACTCATTTTCCTTTATGCTTGCCCCTCCCGCACCTTGTCTGCTCTATTTTGTACCATGCCCATCCCGCTTTTCCATCCCCACCACCGTTTCCCATCAGAAATAGCCGAGCACGAGTGCCCATAAAAAAATATCGTCGTAACTTCACTATGAATGTCGCCGCCAGACGCAAAAAAAAAGGGATGCAACACGAGGACTTCCCAGGAGGTCACCCATCCTAGTACTACTCTCGCCCAAGCACGCTTAACTTCGGAGTTCTGATGGGATCCGGTGCTTTAGTGCTGGTATGATCGCATCCGACATGTTATGCACTCATTTTCCTTTATGCTTGCCCCTCCCGCACCTTGTCTGCTCTATTTTGTACCATGCCCATCCCGCTTTTCCATCCCCACCACCGTTTCCCATCAGAAATAGCCGAGCACGAGTGCCCATAAAAAAATATCGTCGTAACTTCACTATGAATGTCGCCGCCAGACGCAAAAAAAAGGGATGCAACACGAGGACTTCCCAGGAGGTCACCCATCCTAGTACTACTCTCGCCCAAGCACGCTTAACTTCGGAGTTCTGATGGGATCCGGTGCTTTAGTGCTGGTATGATCGCATCCGACATGTTATGCACTCATTTTCCTTTATGCTTGCCCCTCCCGCACCTTGTCTGCTCTATTTTGTACCATGCCCATCCCGCTTTTCCATCCCCACCACCGTTTCCCATCAGAAATAGCCGAGCACGAGTGCCCATAAAAAAATATCGTCGTAACTTCACTATGAATGTCGCCGCCAGACGCAAAAAAAAGGGATGCAACACGAGGACTTCCCAGGAGGTCACCCATCCTAGTACTACTCTCGCCCAAGCACGCTTAACTTCGGAGTTCTGATGGGATCCGGTGCTTTAGTGCTGGTATGATCGCATCCGACATGTTATGCACTCATTTTCCTTTATGCTTGCCCCTCCCGCACCTTGTCTGCTCTATTTTGTACCATGCCCATCCCGCTTTTCCATCCCCACCACCGTTTCCCATCAGAAATAGCCGAGCACGAGTGCCCATAAAAAAATATCGTCGTAACTTCACTATGAATGTCGCCGCCAGACGCAAAAAAAAGGGATGCAACACGAGGACTTCCCAGGAGGTCACCCATCCTAGTACTACTCTCGCCCAAGCACGCTTAACTTCGGAGTTCTGATGGGATCCGGTGCTTTAGTGCTGGTATGATCGCATCCGACATGTTATGCACTCATTTTCCTTTATGCTTGCCCCTCCCGCACCTTGTCTGCTCTATTTTGTACCATGCCCATCCCGCTTTTCCATCCCCACCACCGTTTCCCATCAGAAATAGCCGAGCACGAGTGCCCATAAAAAAATATCGTCGTAACTTCACTATGAATGTCGCCGCCAGACGCAAAAAAAAGGGATGCAACACGAGGACTTCCCAGGAGGTCACCCATCCTAGTACTACTCTCGCCCAAGCACGCTTAACTTCGGAGTTCTGATGGGATCCGGTAGTGCTGGTATGATCGCATCCGACATGTTATGCACTCATTTTCCTTTATGCTTGCCCCTCCCGCACCTTGTCTGCTCTATTTTGTACCATGCCCATCCCGCTTTTCCATCCCCACCACCGTTTCCCATCAGAAATAGCCGAGCACGAGTGCCCATAAAAAAATGTCGTAACTTCACTATGAATGTCGCCGCCAGACGCAAAAAAAAGGGATGCAACACGAGGACTTCCCAGGAGGTCACCCATCCTAGTACTACTCTCGCCCAAGCACGCTTAACTTCGGAGTTCTGATGGGATCCGGTGCTTTAGTGCTGGTATGATCGCATCCGACATGTTATGCACTCATTTTCCTTTATGCTTGCCCCTCCCGCACCTTGTCTGCTCTATTTTGTACCATGCCCATCCCGCTTTTCCATCCCCACCACCGTTTCCCATCAGAAATAGCCGAGCACGAGTGCCCATAAAAAATATCGTCGTAACTTCACTATGAATGTCGCCGCCAGACGCAAAAAAAAGGGATGCAACACGAGGACTTCCCAGGAGGTCACCCATCCTAGTACTACTCTCGCCCAAGCACGCTTAACTTCGGAGTTCTGATGGGATCCGGTGCTTTAGTGCTGGTATGATCGCATCCGACATGTTATGCACTCATTTTCCTTTATGCTTGCCCCTCCCGCACCTTGTCTGCTCTATTTTGTACCATGCCCATCCCGCTTTTCCATCCCCACCACCGTTTCCCATCAGAAATAGCCGAGCACGAGTGCCCATAAAAAAATATCGTCGTAACTTCACTATGAATGTCGCCGCCAGATGCAACACGAGGACTTCCCAGAAGGTCACCCATCCTAGTACTACTCTTGGGATCCGGTGCTTTAGTGCTGGTATGATCGCATCCGACATGTTATGCACTCATTTTCCTTTATGCTTGCCCCTCCCGCACCTTGTCTGCTCTATTTTGTACCATGCCCATCCCGCTTTTCCATCCCCACCACCGTTTCCCATCAGAAATAGCCGAGCACGAGTGCCCATAAAAAAATATCGTCGTAACTTCACTATGAATGTCGCCGCCAGATGCAAAAAAAAGGGATGCAACACGAGGACTTCCCAGGAGGTCACCCATCCTAGTACTACTCTCGCCCAAGCACGCTTAACTTCGGAGTTCTGATGGGATCCGGTGCTTTAGTGCTGGTATGATCGCATCCGACATGTTATGCACTCATTTTCCTTTATGCTTGCCCCTCCCGCACCTTGTCTGCTCTATTTTGTACCATGCCCATCCCGCTTTTCCATCCCCACCACCGTTTCCCATCAGAAATAGCCGAGCACGAGTGCCCATAAAAAAATATCGTCGTAACTTCACTATGAATGTCGCCGCCAGACGCAAAAAAAAGGGATGCAACACGAGGACTTCCCAGGAGGTCACCCATCCTAGTACTACTCTCGCCCAAGCACGCTTAACTTCGGAGTTCTGATGGGATCCGGTGCTTTAGTGCTGGTATGATCGCATCCGACATGTTATGCACTCATTTTCCTTTATGCTTGCCCCTCCCGCACCTTGTCTGCTCTATTTTGTACCATGCCCATCCCGCTTTTCCATCCCCACCACCGTTTCCCATCAGAAATAGCCGAGCACGAGTGCCCATAAAAAAATATCGTCGTAACTTCACTATGAATGTCGCCGCCAGACGCAAAAAAAAAGGGATGCAACACGAGGACTTCCCAGGAGGTCACCCATCCTAGTACTACTCTCGCCCAAGCACGCTTAACTTCGGAGTTCTGATGGGATCCGGTGCTTTAGTGCTGGTATGATCGCATCCGACATGTTATGCACTCATTTTCCTTTATGCTTGCCCCTCCCGCACCTTGTCTGCTCTATTTTGTACCATGCCCATCCCGCTTTTCCATCCCCACCACCGTTTCCCATCAGAAATAGCCGAGCACGAGTGCCCATAAAAAAATATCGTCGTAACTTCACTATGAATGTCGCCGCCAGACGCAAAAAAAAGGGATGCAACACGAGGACTTCCCAGGAGGTCACCCATCCTAGTACTACTCTCGCCCAAGCACGCTTAACTTCGGAGTTCTGATGGGATCCGGTGCTTTAGTGCTGGTATGATCGCATCCGACATGTTATGCACTCATTTTCCTTTATGCTTGCCCCTCCCGCACCTTGTCTGCTCTATTTTGTACCATGCCCATCCCGCTTTTCCATCCCCACCACCGTTTCCCATCAGAAATAGCCGAGCACGAGTGCCCATAAAAAAATATCGTCGTAACTTCACTATGAATGTCGCCGCCAGACGCAAAAAAAAGGGATGCAACACGAGGACTTCCCAGGAGGTCACCCATCCTAGTACTACTCTCGCCCAAGCACGCTTAACTTCGGAGTTCTGATGGGATCCGGTGCTTTAGTGCTGGTATGATCGCATCCGACATGTTATGCACTCATTTTCCTTTATGCTTGCCCCTCCCGCACCTTGTCTGCTCTATTTTGTACCATGCCCATCCCGCTTTTCCATCCCCACCACCGTTTCCCATCAGAAATAGCCGAGCACGAGTGCCCATAAAAAAATATCGTCGTAACTTCACTATGAATGTCGCCGCCAGATGCAAAAAAAAGGGATGCAACACGAGGACTTCCCAGGAGGTCACCCATCCTAGTACTACTCTCGCCCAAGCACGCTTAACTTCGGAGTTCTGATGGGATCCGGTGCTTTAGTGCTGGTATGATCGCATCCGACATGTTATGCACTCATTTTCCTTTATGCTTGCCCCTCCCGCACCTTGTCTGCTCTATTTTGTACCATGCCCATCCCGCTTTTCCATCCCCACCACCGTTTCCCATCAGAAATAGCCGAGCACGAGTGCCCATAAAAAAATATCGTCGTAACTTCACTATGAATGTCGCCGCCAGACGCAAAAAAAAGGGATGCAACACGAGGACTTCCCAGGAGGTCACCCATCCTAGTACTACTCTCGCCCAAGCACGCTTAACTTCGGAGTTCTGATGGGATCCGGTGCTTTAGTGCTGGTATGATCGCATCCGACATGTTATGCACTCATTTTCCTTTATGCTTGCCCCTCCCGCACCTTGTCTGCTCTATTTTGTACCATGCCCATCCCGCTTTTCCATCCCCACCACCGTTTCCCATCAGAAATAGCCGAGCACGAGTGCCCATAAAAAAATATCGTCGTAACTTCACTATGAATGTCGCCGCCAGACGCAAAAAAAAGGGATGCAACACGAGGACTTCCCAGGAGGTCACCCATCCTAGTACTACTCTCGCCCAAGCACGCTTAACTTCGGAGTTCTGATGGGATCCGGTGCTTTAGTGCTGGTATGATCGCATCCGACATGTTATGCACTCATTTTCCTTTATGCTTGCCCCTCCCGCACCTTGTCTGCTCTATTTTGTACCATGCCCATCCCGCTTTTCCATCCCCACCACCGTTTCCCATCAGAAATAGCCGAGCACGAGTGCCCATAAAAAAATATCGTCGTAACTTCACTATGAATGTCGCCGCCAGACGAAAAAAAAAAGGGATGCAACACGAGGACTTCCCAGGAGGTCACCCATCCTAGTACTACTCTCGCCCAAGCACGCTTAACTTCGGAGTTCTGATGGGATCCGGTGCTTTAGTGCTGGTATGATCGCATCCGACATGTTATGCACTCATTTTCCTTTATGCTTGCCCCTCCCGCACCTTGTCTGCTCTATTTTGTACCATGCCCATCCCGCTTTTCCATCCCCACCACCGTTTCCCATCAGAAATAGCCGAGCACGAGTGCCCATAAAAAAATATCGTCGTAACTTCACTATGAATGTCGCCGCCAGACGCAAAAAAAAGGGATGCAACACGAGGACTTCCCAGGAGGTCACCCATCCTAGTACTACTCTCGCCCAAGCACGCTTAACTTCGGAGTTCTGATGGGATCCGGTGCTTTAGTGCTGGTATGATCGCATCCGACATGTTATGCACTCATTTTCCTTTATGCTTGCCCCTCCCGCACCTTGTCTGCTCTATTTTGTACCATGCCCATCCCGCTTTTCCATCCCCACCACCGTTTCCCATCAGAAATAGCCGAGCACGAGTGCCCATAAAAAAATATCGTCGTAACTTCACTATGAATGTCGCCGCCAGACGCAAAAAAAAGGGATGCAACACGAGGACTTCCCAGGAGGTCACCCATCCTAGTACTACTCTCGCCCAAGCACGCTTAACTTCGGAGTTCTGATGGGATCCGGTGCTTTAGTGCTGGTATGATCGCATCCGACATGTTATGCACTCATTTTCCTTTATGCTTGCCCCTCCCGCACCTTGTCTGCTCTATTTTGTACCATGCCCATCCCGCTTTTCCATCCCCACCACCGTTTCCCATCAGAAATAGCCGAGCACGAGTGCCCATAAAAAAATATCGTCGTAACTTCACTATGAATGTCGCCGCCAGACGCAAAAAAAAGGGATGCAACACGAGGACTTCCCAGGAGGTCACCCATCCTAGTACTACTCTCGCCCAAGCACGCTTAACTTCGGAGTTCTGATGGGATCCGGTGCTTTAGTGCTGGTATGATCGCATCCGACATGTTATGCACTCATTTTCCTTTATGCTTGCCCCTCCCGCACCTTGTCTGCTCTATTTTGTACCATGCCCATCCCGCTTTTCCATCCCCACCACCGTTTCCCATCAGAAATAGCCGAGCACGAGTGCCCATAAAAAAATATCGTCGTAACTTCACTATGAATGTCGCCGCCAGATGCAAAAAAAAGGGATGCAACACGAGGACTTCCCAGGAGGTCACCCATCCTAGTACTACTCTCGCCCAAGCACGCTTAACTTCGGAGTTCTGATGGGATCCGGTGCTTTAGTGCTGGTATGATCGCATCCGACATGTTATGCACTCATTTTCCTTTATGCTTGCCCCTCCCGCACCTTGTCTGCTCTATTTTGTACCATGCCCATCCCGCTTTTCCATCCCCACCACCGTTTCCCATCAGAAATAGCCGAGCACGAGTGCCCATAAAAAAATATCGTCGTAACTTCACTATGAATGTCGCCGCCAGACGCAAAAAAAAAGGGATGCAACACGAGGACTTCCCAGGAGGTCACCCATCCTAGTACTACTCTCGCCCAAGCACGCTTAACTTCGGAGTTCTGATGGGATCCGGTGCTTTAGTGCTGGTATGATCGCATCCGACATGTTATGCACTCATTTTCCTTTATGCTTGCCCCTCCCGCACCTTGTCTGCTCTATTTTGTACCATGCCCATCCCGCTTTTCCATCCCCACCACCGTTTCCCATCAGAAATAGCCGAGCACGAGTGCCCATAAAAAAATATCGTCGTAACTTCACTATGAATGTCGCCGCCAGACGCAAAAAAAAGGGATGCAACACGAGGACTTCCCAGGAGGTCACCCATCCTAGTACTACTCTCGCCCAAGCACGCTTAACTTCGGAGTTCTGATGGGATCCGGTGCTTTAGTGCTGGTATGATCGCATCCGACATGTTATGCACTCATTTTCCTTTATGCTTGCCCCTCCCGCACCTTGTCTGCTCTATTTTGTACCATGCCCATCCCGCTTTTCCATCCCCACCACCGTTTCCCATCAGAAATAGCCGAGCACGAGTGCCCATAAAAAAATATCGTCGTAACTTCACTATGAATGTCGCCGCCAGACGCAAAAAAAAGGGATGCAACACGAGGACTTCCCAGGAGGTCACCCATCCTAGTACTACTCTCGCCCAAGCACGCTTAACTTCGGAGTTCTGATGGGATCCGGTGCTTTAGTGCTGGTATGATCGCATCCGACATGTTATGCACTCATTTTCCTTTATGCTTGCCCCTCCCGCACCTTGTCTGCTCTATTTTGTACCATGCCCATCCCGCTTTTCCATCCCCACCACCGTTTCCCATCAGAAATAGCCGAGCACGAGTGCCCATAAAAAAATATCGTCGTAACTTCACTATGAATGTCGCCGCCAGACGCAAAAAAAAGGGATGCAACACGAGGACTTCCCAGGAGGTCACCCATCCTAGTACTACTCTCGCCCAAGCACGCTTAACTTCGGAGTTCTGATGGGATCCGGTGCTTTAGTGCTGGTATGATCGCATCCGACATGTTATGCACTCATTTTCCTTTATGCTTGCCCCTCCCGCACCTTGTCTGCTCTATTTTGTACCATGCCCATCCCGCTTTTCCATCCCCACCACCGTTTCCCATCAGAAATAGCCGAGCACGAGTGCCCATAAAAAAATATCGTCGTAACTTCACTATGAATGTCGCCGCCAGACGCAAAAAAAAAGGGATGCAACACGAGGACTTCCCAGGAGGTCACCCATCCTAGTACTACTCTCGCCCAAGCACGCTTAACTTCGGAGTTCTGATGGGATCCGGTGCTTTAGTGCTGGTATGATCGCATCCGACATGTTATGCACTCATTTTCCTTTATGCTTGCCCCTCCCGCACCTTGTCTGCTCTATTTTGTACCATGCCCATCCCGCTTTTCCATCCCCACCACCGTTTCCCATCAGAAATAGCCGAGCACGAGTGCCCATAAAAAAATATCGTCGTAACTTCACTATGAATGTCGCCGCCAGATGCAAAAAAAAGGGATGCAACACGAGGACTTCCCAGGAGGTCACCCATCCTAGTACTACTCTCGCCCAAGCACGCTTAACTTCGGAGTTCTGATGGGATCCGGTGCTTTAGTGCTGGTATGATCGCATCCGACATGTTATGCACTCATTTTCCTTTATGCTTGCCCCTCCCGCACCTTGTCTGCTCTATTTTGTACCATGCCCATCCCGCTTTTCCATCCCCACCACCGTTTCCCATCAGAAATAGCCGAGCACGAGTGCCCATAAAAAAATATCGTCGTAACTTCACTATGAATGTCGCCGCCAGACGCAAAAAAAAGGGATGCAACACGAGGACTTCCCAGGAGGTCACCCATCCTAGTACTACTCTCGCCCAAGCACGCTTAACTTCGGAGTTCTGATGGGATCCGGTGCTTTAGTGCTGGTATGATCGCATCCGACATGTTATGCACTCATTTTCCTTTATGCTTGCCCCTCCCGCACCTTGTCTGCTCTATTTTGTACCATGCCCATCCCGCTTTTCCATCCCCACCACCGTTTCCCATCAGAAATAGCCGAGCACGAGTGCCCATAAAAAAATATCGTCGTAACTTCACTATGAATGTCGCCGCCAGATGCAAAAAAAAGGGATGCAACACGAGGACTTCCCAGGAGGTCACCCATCCTAGTACTACTCTCGCCCAAGCACGCTTAACTTCGGAGTTCTGATGGGATCCGGTGCTTTAGTGCTGGTATGATCGCATCCGACATGTTATGCACTCATTTTCCTTTATGCTTGCCCCTCCCGCACCTTGTCTGCTCTATTTTGTACCATGCCCATCCCGCTTTTCCATCCCCACCACCGTTTCCCATCAGAAATAGCCGAGCACGAGTGCCCATAAAAAAATATCGTCGTAACTTCACTATGAATGTCGCCGCCAGACGCAAAAAAAAGGGATGCAACACGAGGACTTCCCAGGAGGTCACCCATCCTAGTACTACTCTCGCCCAAGCACGCTTAACTTCGGAGTTCTGATGGGATCCGGTGCTTTAGTGCTGGTATGATCGCATCCGACATGTTATGCACTCATTTTCCTTTATGCTTGCCCCTCCCGCACCTTGTCTGCTCTATTTTGTACCATGCCCATCCCGCTTTTCCATCCCCACCACCGTTTCCCATCAGAAATAGCCGAGCACGAGTGCCCATAAAAAAATATCGTCGTAACTTCACTATGAATGTCGCCGCCAGACGCAAAAAAAAGGGATGCAACACGAGGACTTCCCAGGAGGTCACCCATCCTAGTACTACTCTCGCCCAAGCACGCTTAACTTCGGAGTTCTGATGGGATCCGGTGCTTTAGTGCTGGTATGATCGCATCCGACATGTTATGCACTCATTTTCCTTTATGCTTGCCCCTCCCGCACCTTGTCTGCTCTATTTTGTACCATGCCCATCCCGCTTTTCCATCCCCACCACCGTTTCCCATCAGAAATAGCCGAGCACGAGTGCCCATAAAAAAATATCGTCGTAACTTCACTATGAATGTCGCCGCCAGACGCAAAAAAAAAAGGGATGCAACACGAGGACTTCCCAGGAGGTCACCCATCCTAGTACTACTCTCGCCCAAGCACGCTTAACTTCGGAGTTCTGATGGGATCCGGTGCTTTAGTGCTGGTATGATCGCATCCGACATGTTATGCACTCATTTTCCTTTATGCTTGCCCCTCCCGCACCTTGTCTGCTCTATTTTGTACCATGCCCATCCCGCTTTTCCATCCCCACCACCGTTTCCCATCAGAAATAGCCGAGCACGAGTGCCCATAAAAAAATATCGTCGTAACTTCACTATGAATGTCGCCGCCAGACGCAAAAAAAAGGGATGCAACACGAGGACTTCCCAGGAGGTCACCCATCCTAGTACTACTCTCGCCCAAGCACGCTTAACTTCGGAGTTCTGATGGGATCCGGTGCTTTAGTGCTGGTATGATCGCATCCGACATGTTATGCACTCATTTTCCTTTATGCTTGCCCCTCCCGCACCTTGTCTGCTCTATTTTGTACCATGCCCATCCCGCTTTTCCATCCCCACCACCGTTTCCCATCAGAAATAGCCGAGCACGAGTGCCCATAAAAAAATATCGTCGTAACTTCACTATGAATGTCGCCGCCAGACGCAAAAAAAAAGGGATGCAACACGAGGACTTCCCAGGAGGTCACCCATCCTAGTACTACTCTCGCCCAAGCACGCTTAACTTCGGAGTTCTGATGGGATCCGGTGCTTTAGTGCTGGTATGATCGCATCCGACATGTTATGCACTCATTTTCCTTTATGCTTGCCCCTCCCGCACCTTGTCTGCTCTATTTTGTACCATGCCCATCCCGCTTTTCCATCCCCACCACCGTTTCCCATCAGAAATAGCCGAGCACGAGTGCCCATAAAAAAATATCGTCGTAACTTCACTATGAATGTCGCCGCCAGATGCAAAAAAAAAGGGATGCAACACGAGGACTTCCCAGGAGGTCACCCATCCTAGTACTACTCTCGCCCAAGCACGCTTAACTTCGGAGTTCTGATGGGATCCGGTGCTTTAGTGCTGGTATGATCGCATCCGACATGTTATGCACTCATTTTCCTTTATGCTTGCCCCTCCCGCACCTTGTCTGCTCTATTTTGTACCATGCCCATCCCGCTTTTCCATCCCCACCACCGTTTCCCATCAGAAATAGCCGAGCACGAGTGCCCATAAAAAAATATCGTCGTAACTTCACTATGAATGTCGCCGCCAGACGCAAAAAAAAGGGATGCAACACGAGGACTTCCCAGGAGGTCACCCATCCTAGTACTACTCTCGCCCAAGCACGCTTAACTTCGGAGTTCTGATGGGATCCGGTGCTTTAGTGCTGGTATGATCGCATCCGACATGTTATGCACTCATTTTCCTTTATGCTTGCCCCTCCCGCACCTTGTCTGCTCTATTTTGTACCATGCCCATCCCGCTTTTCCATCCCCACCACCGTTTCCCATCAGAAATAGCCGAGCACGAGTGCCCATAAAAAAATATCGTCGTAACTTCACTATGAATGTCGCCGCCAGATGCAAAAAAAAGGGATGCAACACGAGGACTTCCCAGGAGGTCACCCATCCTAGTACTACTCTCGCCCAAGCACGCTTAACTTCGGAGTTCTGATGGGATCCGGTGCTTTAGTGCTGGTATGATCGCATCCGACATGTTATGCACTCATTTTCCTTTATGCTTGCCCCTCCCGCACCTTGTCTGCTCTATTTTGTACCATGCCCATCCCGCTTTTCCATCCCCACCACCGTTTCCCATCAGAAATAGCCGAGCACGAGTGCCCATAAAAAAATATCGTCGTAACTTCACTATGAATGTCGCCGCCAGACGCAAAAAAAAGGGATGCAACACGAGGACTTCCCAGGAGGTCACCCATCCTAGTACTACTCTCGCCCAAGCACGCTTAACTTCGGAGTTCTGATGGGATCCGGTGCTTTAGTGCTGGTATGATCGCATCCGACATGTTATGCACTCATTTTCCTTTATGCTTGCCCCTCCCGCACCTTGTCTGCTCTATTTTGTACCATGCCCATCCCGCTTTTCCATCCCCACCACCGTTTCCCATCAGAAATAGCCGAGCACGAGTGCCCATAAAAAAATATCGTCGTAACTTCACTATGAATGTCGCCGCCAGATGCAAAAAAAAAGGGATGCAACACGAGGACTTCCCAGGAGGTCACCCATCCTAGTACTACTCTCGCCCAAGCACGCTTAACTTCGGAGTTCTGATGGGATCCGGTGCTTTAGTGCTGGTATGATCGCATCCGACATGTTATGCACTCATTTTCCTTTATGCTTGCCCCTCCCGCACCTTGTCTGCTCTATTTTGTACCATGCCCATCCCGCTTTTCCATCCCCACCACCGTTTCCCATCAGAAATAGCCGAGCACGAGTGCCCATAAAAAAATATCGTCGTAACTTCACTATGAATGTCGCCGCCAGACGCAAAAAAAAAGGGATGCAACACGAGGACTTCCCAGGAGGTCACCCATCCTAGTACTACTCTCGCCCAAGCACGCTTAACTTCGGAGTTCTGATGGGATCCGGTGCTTTAGTGCTGGTATGATCGCATCCGACATGTTATGCACTCATTTTCCTTTATGCTTGCCCCTCCCGCACCTTGTCTGCTCTATTTTGTACCATGCCCATCCCGCTTTTCCATCCCCACCACCGTTTCCCATCAGAAATAGCCGAGCACGAGTGCCCATAAAAAAATATCGTCGTAACTTCACTATGAATGTCGCCGCCAGATGCAAAAAAAAGGGATGCAACACGAGGACTTCCCAGGAGGTCACCCATCCTAGTACTACTCTCGCCCAAGCACGCTTAACTTCGGAGTTCTGATGGGATCCGGTGCTTTAGTGCTGGTATGATCGCATCCGACATGTTATGCACTCATTTTCCTTTATGCTTGCCCCTCCCGCACCTTGTCTGCTCTATTTTGTACCATGCCCATCCCGCTTTTCCATCCCCACCACCGTTTCCCATCAGAAATAGCCGAGCACGAGTGCCCATAAAAAAATATCGTCGTAACTTCACTATGAATGTCGCCGCCAGACGCAAAAAAAAAGGGATGCAACACGAGGACTTCCCAGGAGGTCACCCATCCTAGTACTACTCTCGCCCAAGCACGCTTAACTTCGGAGTTCTGATGGGATCCGGTGCTTTAGTGCTGGTATGATCGCATCCGACATGTTATGCACTCATTTTCCTTTATGCTTGCCCCTCCCGCACCTTGTCTGCTCTATTTTGTACCATGCCCATCCCGCTTTTCCATCCCCACCACCGTTTCCCATCAGAAATAGCCGAGCACGAGTGCCCATAAAAAAATATCGTCGTAACTTCACTATGAATGTCGCCGCCAGACGCAAAAAAAAGGGATGCAACACGAGGACTTCCCAGGAGGTCACCCATCCTAGTACTACTCTCGCCCAAGCACGCTTAACTTCGGAGTTCTGATGGGATCCGGTGCTTTAGTGCTGGTATGATCGCATCCGACATGTTATGCACTCATTTTCCTTTATGCTTGCCCCTCCCGCACCTTGTCTGCTCTATTTTGTACCATGCCCATCCCGCTTTTCCATCCCCACCACCGTTTCCCATCAGAAATAGCCGAGCACGAGTGCCCATAAAAAAATATCGTCGTAACTTCACTATGAATGTCGCCGCCAGACGCAAAAAAAAGGGATGCAACACGAGGACTTCCCAGGAGGTCACCCATCCTAGTACTACTCTCGCCCAAGCACGCTTAACTTCGGAGTTCTGATGGGATCCGGTGCTTTAGTGCTGGTATGATCGCATCCGACATGTTATGCACTCATTTTCCTTTATGCTTGCCCCTCCCGCACCTTGTCTGCTCTATTTTGTACCATGCCCATCCCGCTTTTCCATCCCCACCACCGTTTCCCATCAGAAATAGCCGAGCACGAGTGCCCATAAAAAAATATCGTCGTAACTTCACTATGAATGTCGCCGCCAGACGCAAAAAAAAGGGATGCAACACGAGGACTTCCCAGGAGGTCACCCATCCTAGTACTACTCTCGCCCAAGCACGCTTAACTTCGGAGTTCTGATGGGATCCGGTGCTTTAGTGCTGGTATGATCGCATCCGACATGTTATGCACTCATTTTCCTTTATGCTTGCCCCTCCCGCACCTTGTCTGCTCTATTTTGTACCATGCCCATCCCGCTTTTCCATCCCCACCACCGTTTCCCATCAGAAATAGCCGAGCACGAGTGCCCATAAAAAAATATCGTCGTAACTTCACTATGAATGTCGCCGCCAGACGCAAAAAAAAGGGATGCAACACGAGGACTTCCCAGGAGGTCACCCATCCTAGTACTACTCTCGCCCAAGCACGCTTAACTTCGGAGTTCTGATGGGATCCGGTGCTTTAGTGCTGGTATGATCGCATCCGACATGTTATGCACTCATTTTCCTTTATGCTTGCCCCTCCCGCACCTTGTCTGCTCTATTTTGTACCATGCCCATCCCGCTTTTCCATCCCCACCACCGTTTCCCATCAGAAATAGCCGAGCACGAGTGCCCATAAAAAAATATCGTCGTAACTTCACTATGAATGTCGCCGCCAGACGCAAAAAAAAAAGGGATGCAACACGAGGACTTCCCAGGAGGTCACCCATCCTAGTACTACTCTCGCCCAAGCACG